>JBAMBQ010005232.1:0-38650 GCA_037044495.1 Stegana nigrithorax | reverse complement strand
AAACTGAGTGCGTGCATGTCCAATTAATTACTTAAAGCAATGTACGACAAGTTACAGTCCGATGCAGTTATGTGATGTAATTAGTCCTTTGCCGGCCCCTAAGCTGACTGACCACTGTGGCATGTGGGTAATTGGAAAGTCACATGTACGCATGCTCCTAAGCAGTCTGCGCACCATGTCACCTTGCGGGAGCTTTCCCTTTACAAGTCACGCATTTTAGGCATTCATAGCTGACGGGCAACAACTGGCAGTTGAAGTTAGTTGGGCTTTGCTTTGTTTCAACTACCACCCAGCAGCACCAGCCAGCAGCTCCGTCCTGCGTCGCCCAGCGTCGCCATTGTGCTTGTTACAGCATTTGCATTTATGGCAAACAATTGCATTGAAAAGTGATTTCCGCCCGCCATATTGTTGTCACATTTCCAACGATTGGTCATTTCGTTTATTTATTTAGTAATTTTTTTCTCTGCGTTTTCGTAGATTTCACTGACGATAATTGTTAAAAAGTTTTTATGCGATTGTTTAATGTTTCATGCTGCGTATATATTTTCATAATTCTTCTGTCCGCATATTTTCGTTTTCCTTTTCGTTTTTGTGTGTTTTGTGTTTTTTTTTTTTCTTTTGTTTATATTTTTATTGTTTGAAATTCAACTCTCCTTACAGCAAACAGTCGACTGTAAATACAGTGACAGCCAAAAGTACACACGGGCAGACGGGCAAACACGCGCTCATATGTGTGAGTGTGTGCAGAGCATTCATATGCAAATGCAAATGCGCTGTTGACAGCAAACAGTTGTTTTGCATAAAAATTGTGGCCGCCGCACGTCTCCACGCCGCTGCGACAATCGAGGCATGGTCCCCAGTCACAGTGCGTCACTAAAGTGAATTGCCAGCATTGCGCCATATGCATGCTGGACGAGTACATATGTGCATGACTGTACGTATCTGTGCGTGCTTTTGTTTGTGTTTCTGTTACTTTGCTTTTGTCTTTTATTTGCATTTATTTATTTATATTTTTTTATTATTTTATTATTATTTTACTTCCGTGTGTTTATTTTTCTTTTTCCATTTGTTTTTTTGTGCTTTCTTTTTCTCTCGCTTCTTAATTTTTTTTTGGTTTCTTTGCGCGCCCACGCAAAGTTCTGTACGTTCTGCGGCCATATCCTGATCGCCATATCCTCTTGCTTGCCTTAACCATTATTTTGCATTTTTATGCTTTTATTGTTTCATCGCTTTGCTCATATTTTTCTTCTTCTGTTTTTTATCCTCTTTTTTGTTTTTCTTGAATATTTTTTCCTCGATGTTGTTTGTGTTACTTTTTTTCCATGGCGCGGCATGAAATTGCTTAAGCTCCCACTGTTTATTTACGTAGATTTTTGCCCTGTCATATATTCTGTCGTTTATTTTTGGTTTTCACTTGTGAAAAAGTTTACCTTCCCTTTTTTTTTCTTTTCTGTTTTTTTTTTTCGTTTTTTTTTTTTGTGTTGCTCGCTTTGCTTTCTTGTTGCCCATTGAGAAACAATTATAGGCCAAAGTGTTATTTTTACAACTCATTGCCAGGGCCAAGCGCAAATGGGCCACAGCCGGCGCAGCAGGACTGCATAGGGGCAAAGGTACATGGCCAACTTGCACGCGCATATGTAAAGCAAAAGCCAGGAAGCCATCGCCTACCATCTGTCGTTTGTCGTCTGCTTTCTGCTGCCCAACGCACGCCGCCCCCCGCCCGCCACCCGCTGTTGCCTTTATTTAATTCATTACAGCATTTTGACGCTTTAATGGATGCTCGGCTGTTGTTCGGAGTTTTCGCTTGTAAGCAACAGCAATACCAGCAACAGCAGCAACAGAAAAAAACAGTAGCAGCACCAGCAGCAGCCTCAAAAAGGTTCAAGTCCTTGCACACAAAAGCCAGCAAGGAAATGTGCGCATAATCGTTGCCAACAGGAGGCGACCAAGTGCAGACGTTGGCTGCTTGCGTATTCACGAATACATTAATGTGACAAATTCATTTATCACAGGTATCAGCACGCAAACATACACACACACAAACACACACACACACACACAATGATCATGCGTTAGATAACATGAATAGTTATGGTTATGGTTACGGTTAAGGTTTCGGTTTCGGTTACGGTTACGGTAAGCAGGCACGGCGCATATGCGCTAATTAATCAGCCACTGTGGTTAATCGACAAACCACATGAGTAGCAAATTTAGTTTGTGCCGTTAACAGGATGTCACACCGTAATTTGCAGGAACGCATTAGACGTCGCTAAGCGTATGTCACATGTGATAAGTTGATTCCTGACATGCGGTGCATCACTTCCTTAGCGTACACATATGCTTTAGGTGCCGTCATTAGTGTTTCTTAATACGAAATTGTTTTAAATGAATACGGAAATATAATTAATGCGTTACAAAATCAACTATCAAAGTTTTTTATGATTCGTCATGGCATTCGCTGTAGAATTTTATCTATAATTTTATTTAAATAACCATATATTATATGTGCATACATAAATACACTAATTATGAAAATCTTTAAATCGTTACTTATATGACTACCTGCCTGTTTTGAAGAATTTTACGATATTTACATCAGCTATTCAAAAAACTTTCACTAGTTAAAGAAACTTTACGCAGGTGAATTTGTAACAGAAAGTAACCATATTAGTAACGATTAATCAAATTACACTACAACTAGCCGCCTGTATTAAAGACTTTCAAATAATTGAAAGCAGCAATAACTTAATAAGTTTCAATAAATATTAAAGATATCATTTTGATAAGTAAAAAATACTAAAGTAACAGAAAGTAACCATGTAACCATGGATACTTAACTAATTGTACTTAAAACCAGGCTACAATTAGCCTTTATACATTTTATGCTGTTACTCATAGAAATATAATATTTGTGTGTAATTACACATGACGACAAGCTGCAGTTTAGACAAAACTAATTGTAACGAAAATGTCAATTACTTAACGCCAGTTTGCCAATTGAAAAACAATTTCAAAAATTACAAAGCAAAAAGCGGCAACAATTAAGCACGTAGCTGCACAAATGAGCGTAATACGTATTCCAATGGTATACAATTACAGAATGTTGCTAACAAATGTGAAGCAATTATGTAAAAATTAAATATGCGATTGCATGTTAATTAATAACCGTAAATTGTGTAAATAGCAAATGCTTAACATTTAATCATAAATATGCATGAAAATATTTGCAGATAAATCGCCAAAAGCAAATGTCAGGCAAGCGTAATGCTAAAGTCAAGTTAATTATTTTCAATGTGTCAATATTTTGCAGGCAGCCATGCCATATATTACAGCAACGATGGCCAATAGCCAACAGCCAGCAACAAACAGCAAACAACAACAAGCAGCCAGCAACCAATAGTCAGCAACAATAACAACAACAACAACAAAAATAACAATAAATGCCATTAATGCATATGTCAACAAATTGTTCGCACACAAACGGCTTTGAGCGCCATTTTGCTTGCATATACACCATCGCATTTCGCCAGGACATCTCGTTATGCGTACAACGTTCATCGATTTGTCATCATAAATATTTGATTTTGGCATTCGTTTTCGATTTGGTTTTCATTTTAAAATCGATTAAAATGATTTCCTTAATAAAGAGTAGCAATCAAATCATCAGACAGACTGACGGACAGAGAGTGCAATCAGCACAGAAGCACAACACTGCAATCAATCATCAGCATTTCGATTTTAATAAGAATAATGCATGCGTCCCATGTGCGCATTGGCAGTAACTTCATTTTTTCACTGTATCCGCATCATCGTTGGACGCCTCGCTGCCAGCCGCCATTCGCCATTCGCCATTCGCCATTACTGGCATATTCCATATAGGCCAGCGATAATTGCAATGCAAAGTGCAAGCTATGCAAGTCACCCACAGCTTCAGCCCCAGCCCCACACACAAATCAATTCAACTTCTTTGTTGCTCTTTCTTTCTTTAATTTTTTTACTTTTTGACACCATATGATTGTTGTTGCTGTTGTTATTCTTGTTGACCGCAGTCTGTTGTTCAGTTGCCAGTTGGCCAGTTAGCCAGTTGGCCGCTGTGTGGGCAGTCAGGTTACGTGGCGTATGCGTAATATGCATATTCGCTTCATTTCGCATGCAGCATTGCATGCATTGCATCGATTACTTGCAACACTTACTGTTGGCATTTCTTGAACGCATTCGCAAGTGCCGATCCCCATTCCCATTGCCATTCATCTCCCCTTTTCATATAGAGCAGGCCGCTGTCGAAGCCGATCCCGCAATTGTTGTGTAAACTAAAAGTTAATTGATTCATTTTGCCAGTTGTGCCAGGCGGCATATGCGCATTGCGCACCAATTATCGCATTGAGTGGCTGCGTCTGGCAGCGCTTGGCTACTCAACTAACTGCTTGACTGTTCAGCAGACGACGTTTGTGCGGCATGGACTGGACGAATGCCTATGAATCGAACTAAACGAAACTCGACAAATTTAATTTGCACTAATTAGCAGAGCAAGTGAAGCATCCACGTACGTGTGTATGCCATGCCGCACTTGCCACTGTGTCATTCTGAGCGTGTCTGTGTTGGCCATGTCGGACGTATAGTCCCATGCATGTTATGTGAAAAACATATTAACACACACACACACACACACACACACACACACACATGCATGCATGCATGCACAAGTACACAGCCTAGATGCGTAATGCGAGGCTCTTCGTGCAGCTGTAGCCACTTAAGAGATACATTACTAATTGAACGTTTAATAAGCCTTTAACCAGGACAGGACAGCAAACCACGTTGCCGCAATGACTCTTTAGCTTTTTCAGCACGACCAAAGCAGGCGAGTGTGCTGAGCAATAGTCCCGTTCATAAGGTAAGTTAGGCAGCACAGCTGCATATTGAATATAATTAATCCATAAACTTTTACGTATATATAAATCATATCTAACGAACAGTTAACCAAAAATAGGAAAGCACAATGATCTTTATTGGCACATCTGTTCCCCAACCAATCGGATAACGAAAAATTATTGCATACACTGTATAAGTAGAATGTATGCATGATTCTCCCACCAGCGAACTACGCATTCTGTAATCCCCTTAAGAGAAAAGTAGTCATTTATGCCGTATTTTGAATTTACAGCATTAAGTAACCATTTATGTAACGATTCTTATTATTGTTGTTGTCATGCTGTTATTGTTATTTATATATTTGCAAGTTACCTATTTTGTGACTTCATGCTGCACTCACACTCTGTGCCAGACGACAAAAAAGAAGTCTTGTGCACCGAATCAACGTGACGCCTCAAAGTAGGCTTTAAATTCTATTCTTGAAAAACAATTTCGGAAACACACCCACACCCACACCCACACGCACACGCACCGCACCGTCGTAACGTAATGCCCGCTCACAAAATGAAAAAGTATTAAACGCTCGCGGGCAATAAATCGTGCGCAAAAGTAAAACTACAACAACAGCAACACAGAAAACAATGCCATGCAAATAAGCGAGACCAAAAAAAGAACCCAAGCGAAGCGACAGCCAAACTCACTCACACAAACTCACATAGACTCACACTCACGCAATGTTCCATACTTTCTTGTGCGAAAATAGGCGAAAGTTGTGTTCTGCTAAGCTTAGTCAAAGAAAAATGAAAGTGAAAGCGCAAAAGTTGCTAACTAAGTGGCAGCCGGCACAGGCTGCGTCACAGCCATGTACATAGTCTTGGGCTACACCACAGCAGAGGCAGCAGCAGCAGCGGAAGTGGGAGCTCCAGCAGCTGAATATTGAAATGAAATGCTAACCCAATTAAGTTTCTTTAACGTTTTTGTTGCCGCTGTTTCATTTTGTTGTCAGTTGTGCGTTAAATGCTGCTCCCTCGCGTTTATCGAATATAAGCGAAATTTGAAGCTGTGCGAAAGTCAAATGAAATGTTCAAAATCAGCTGTGCCTAAAAGTATGCAATGGAGTTTTTTTTTTTTTTTTTTTTTAATGCTTACGTGCAGGCATAACTTCAACGATAATACATATGTATGTATGTGGGGGTATGGTTTATACAAGCATCTTGATAAGCAGCAACATCAGCAATAACAAACAACAGCAACAGCAACAGCAACAGCCACAGCCACAGCAACAATAACAAGAAAAGCATATATGTCAACATAAGCTTTAAGCATGCAATGGGGACAGACGGCAAAAGGCAACTCGTGCTGCCTGCGCTCAGTTTAGTTTGCGCATTGTCTGCGTGACATTGCGTCACTTCGTGCTTATCCTTAACATATCTAAAAATGCTGCTACATACTCCTCTCACTCACTCACACACAGCACAAGGCATTGCCGCCACTCGAATGCGGCTGCAGTAAAAGTCACGCTGGCTTCCAGCGACATGCCACACACGCGCGCGTGCTTTAATGATAAAACTTTTGCAGTCTGACGCTTTGTCAAACGCAAAACAAGCGTCCATTAAATGAGCAGCCATTGTTGCTGTTGTTACTGTTGTTGCTGTTGTTGCTGTTGTTGCTGTTGTTGCTGTTTCTGTTACCGTTGTCGGACTTCGTTTATAATCTGCAAATCCACGAACAGTAAACTCCCACAGTCAGGCGTAGGGCATGACAAACCGACAGACAAGACAAGTAGACAAGCCAGCAGCAAGCCTATGTCCATTTGTCGCCTCGTTTATATTGTCCTCGTCTTGTTCCCACTCATTTGGGGTTTCGGTTTCTGTTTCAGTTTCAGTTACTGTTGCCATTTGCCGGATTTTCTTTTATTTATACTTTTGTTTTTCTTTTTTATTTTGTTTTTTTTTTTTTTTTTAGATTGACAAATTTATTCGTGTTTGCCAGCCAGTTGTCTTTTTTTATTTCTATTATTTTCTCTTGTTGGTTTTATATACCGGCAGTAGTAAATTTTTCGCTTGGCACATGACATGCCCCATGTTGGGTGGGCAAATGGTGGCACGATGTTGACAAAAAAGAAGTCATTCGCTAGGAATTTAAAATTAATTGTGAACCCACATCACTCAAACCGGCAGGCAGCAAGGCAAGCGGGTGTGCTGGCAGACATACGACTGTCGGTCTACCGTTCGGTCTTTTTGTCATTCATTAGTAATGTTCCTTCACCCAACAAGTGAGTGTGGGGAGCTCGTGAAATGTCTGAGCGCCGTTTATACATACAACTAATGCTGTATCCAATGATTAGGCGGTGGGAGTTGCTACTTTTTTCATTTCGTGCCCCACACATAGCACACAATCGTGTGGACGTATCGTATAGTCATAGGAAAGACAAGCTAATGCCTGGCATTTATCGATAACAAGTTTGCGCACGCTGCGGATTTGCGCAAATTGCAGACACTTTATAAGAATATTGTACAAATCTGTTAAGAAAAACAAAACTATTAACGATAACTGAACAAAATGTTATCGGCATCATTCTGTGAATGAAAATCTAACGAGACAAGTCTTTTGAGACTATTGCACACTTAGCAATGCGCTTAAATGCTAACAATTCTTGCTATCAAATCATACAAAAAAAAAATAAAAAAAAAAAACCCAATACATCAACGAACATTGGTGTTTATGCGATCGATAACTTGTCGATGACACTCAGCATTTGCTTTTTCAAATGTATTTTTGATATAAAAATGACTCCACGAAAGTTTCGAACTGCTTACCGATAGCCGGCATTTTGATAAAGCTATAGACAAATATATATATTTTTGATTGAAAAATACATCGGCAACTATAGGCAATCACTTAGCTTAGCTTTGGCAGCATTCGTCAACGTCGCCTTTCTCCCGCTCATCGCTAACGTGCACACACAGCGCGGCAGAAGTTACAATGTATGTACATATGTATGTCAAAACTTCAATTGTCATTTAAACAGACATATTTGACACATTGACATAGACGACTCGACCCAATACATGTTTAACAGAGACGCCACAATTCTCAATACACTTGCCAGCGTGCATGTGTCCACTGTCTTTATGCCCTTCCGTTCATCTATCCATCCACCCAGCCGACCTTCCACCCATCCGCCCGTCGTTCCCTAAGCAATTGACAGCAGCTGTCAAGCGAAAAGCATTTTTATTTCAACACGCCACTAACGACGCAAAAGTAAACTCAAAAAACAACATTTTAAACCGAAAGTTAATTTTGAAATTTCAAAGTGGGAGCAACATGGAGGCCAAATAAAATATGAAATATAAGCTAACGCGCAGCCCTCTTATATTTCTCTTCAAGACGATCCAATATTTCCCACATTTCCGACTCCTCTAAGGTGAAGAGTTCGCCAAAGATGGTGCGCAATGTGCTGAAGCATTGCAGACATGCCAATTGTCGCCGTAAATGCGCATGCCGCGCATTCACCTGCATCGCATGCGTAAAACGGAAATTCAGCTCGCGACGCATCTGCGGGTACAAGTGACCCAACTCAATCGCCAGTCTGACTTTAAGCGCCTCGAAGAATTGGCCAAAGCGCTTGTAAAGCGCCGCATCGAAGCTGGCGTCAATGACGGCCAGCTCATAATGGTACTGACTTACATCAGATTCAATGCCGGTGGCCATCGCTGGTGAGGATGGCTGTAGCATCTTTGAGGACTGCCGCAGCAACATCTGTGGCAGCTCCTTTGGATGCGTCTTCGATTGAGTCCTTGGAAGCTTCTTTGGCTGTGCCTTTGTCAGCGTCTGAGGCAACGTCTGAGGCAACGTCTCTGGAAGCTTCTCTGGAAGCTTCTTTGAATGAATCCCTGGATGAATCTCTGGATGAATCTCTGGATGAATCTCTGGATGAATCTCTGGATGAATCTCTGGATGAATCACTGGATGAATCACTGGATGAATCTCTGTATGAATCGCTGGATGAATCTCTGTATGAATCGCTGGATGAATCTCTGTATGAATCGCTGGATGAATCGCTGTATGAATCGCTGGATGAATCTCTGAATGCTCCTTTGAATGCATCTCTGAATGCACCTTTGAATGCATCTCTGAATGCACCTTTGATTGCATCTCTGAATGCACCTTTGATTGCATCTCTGAATGCACCTTTGATTGCATCTTTGAATGCGCCTTTGATTGCATCTCTGAATGCACCTTTGATTGCATCTCTGGAAGCATCTTTGAATGCATCTCTGGAAGCATCTTTGAATGCATCTCTGGAAGCATCTTTGAATGCATCTCTGGAAGCATCTTTGAATACATCTCTGGAAGCATCTTTGAATACATCTCTGGAAGCATCTTTGAATACATCTCTGGAAGCATCTTTGAATACATCTCTGGAAGCATCTTTGAATACATCTCTGGAAGCATCTTCGAATGCATCTCTGGAAGCATCTTCGAATGCATCTCTGGAAGCATCTCTGGAAGCATCTCTCGAAGCATCTCTGGAAGCATCTCTGGATGCATCTCTGGATGCATCTTTGGAAGCATCTCTGGAAGCGTCTTTGGAAGCTTCTTTGGAAGCTTTTGTTCCTCTTGGTGAAGCTGATGCAGATGCTGCGGCTGCTGCTGCGGCTGCTGCTGCGGCTGCTGCTGCTTCGGTGGGCTGCCGGCACGTTCCAGGATCATCGCTGAAGACGAAGCCCATAACGGAGTTTGGCTACAGTCAGCCACTGATGAAGTCGATAGTTCTTCTAGCAGACTAGCAAAGATCATTCGGAAAATTCCCTTTGGAAACTCTACCTGATTCGCATCAAAAGGCATATCAGGCAATTCCTGCGATGTCGTGCTCGTGGTTTTCCCTATCAGCGGCTCGGGGGTTTCACCATTGCCTGCACACAAATGCCCTTGCGCCACACTTGCCAAACGCTCCGCCATCTCGGTCAGCAACTGGTCTACGGACTCTACCAGTTTCTGTTTGATTTCACCGACGTTTTTGCTGTATTTGAGGCACTCATAACGCTGCTGTATCATACGCGTGTTTGAGCTGGTACTCCCCTCGTTTAACGGCTCCTGAAGGGAGACCTGCTGCTCTAGAGCATCCAATTCACGATGCAAACGTTCATTGAGCTCGTTTAGTCGCAACACCTCCTCCTGATATGTCACAGACTCTTCCGTGTACTTACTGCTCTTAGCTGTTGCGTACATGGCTTGATCTGACGATGAAGGGACAACACTATCTATGTCCGTGTACGATTTGCCACATGCTACCGATACTACCGAAACTCCCGATGTCTCCGATACTGCCGATGATGGCGACAGTCCATGTTCTTTTGCCCAACGCATGGCCCGTCGACAACGCTCTAAAAAGGCCGCATCTTGTTTCTCCTGAGAATTGAGGTTCAATCGCCGTGCCTTCCTCTCGAGCTTCTCCTTTTCGTATTCGGAGAGCACCGTGTTAAGGTCTTTATTGCAATTCGATACATCGAGGAAGGGCGCTGATAAATTTTCCGCATTCAGTTGATTCTGAAGCATTCTCATTAGCGTATTGCGCGCCTCCTTCTCCTCCTTACTGGTCTTCGCGAACACGGTCAGCCATTTATTACAGATCGACAGATCATTGGCACACGTAGTCCGCACAATCATCTCCCGCAGTACGTGTACTTGAAGTTTGTAGGCCATGTCCAACTGTTCGTCATATGAGGGCGACGCCCCCTGTGCTGGGTCATATGGTACCTTTTTCATTTTTTCCACAAATTATACTGTGTTTCAATTTTTTTATACAGAAAAACTTTTTTTTACTAAAATAAACATTTAAAAAAAAAATACTTAAAAACAAAGAAAACGAAACGAACAATTTTGTACTTATTATGAATTTGAAATGAATTTCTTAGACTTGTTATTTGAATTGAGAACTTCGGCTTACTATATTTTTAAAAATTTTAAATTTTTGTTTTCATCTGGTTTATTACTCCCGCCTTTTTAATAGATTGATTTTTTATTGATCTAAAACTTCTTAAGGATTCTAGAAAATTGAGCAATAAGATGAAATTTTTATTTCACAAACATAGAGCCGACTCTAACCACTGAGTATGAGTATCTGGAAATTGCTATCCGTTTGGATTTTGCTTTTCTTATGCCTGCCACTGCCTACAGCTAAGTAACAACCTTCTTAAACCGATAGACGGATCAGATACCACATCTTCTTGTCAGTCTTTCCTATTGCTCATTTAAAATTCTGCCGCATCTGCTGCTTTTCCGTCCAATCAATTTTCGCAACTAATTCAAATTGCAGACAACTTCTTCTGTTCAACTCGCTCTCTCTCTCTACCCTTATCTTTCATTTTCACTGATTACCTCTACTCTACACCTTCGGTTTATTTTAATCTCCTTTTTACACAACTCCTCATCATAGCCAACACTTTTCTTTACTAAACTCTCCGCTTCTCACATTTTGTCCATTCATTTTTTTTTAACGCTTTTCTTTGAAAACTTCTGCCTCATCTCTATGCCTTGCCAAGCGTAGGATGCCATCCCGCATTCATCCAACTTTCATTTGCTTCGACATATTTTGCTATTGTTTACAGTCTACTCAACTTACAATTGCTCCCTATCTCTCTGAATCACACTTTTATATGGGCAATCAAACAAATGCTTAATCAATCAATCTGAATGAAACTTATTAAATACGCGCAAGCAATTCGTTGCTAAGCTGCTTATAACAGTAAGATTACTCCACTAAATGTTCGGATATCTTCAAGTACCGCAGCAGACACAATCATCCAGTCAGATACTATACACAATAGCCAGAGTGCGTCATCCCTCCTTCGCCTACGCACCGAACCCCCTCCCGCTGGCGTTGAATCACATTGACAAATTAATTCAGCACTTAACGTACATAAGCCCCATAAGTCGGCTGCCAACCAGTGTTGGAAAGCAGTATACAGTTGGTATACGTACAATGCGAGTACCAACATCGACCCATTCAGTCGAGTGCTCGCGTATTCTCAGCGCTTAACAAAGTGCGATTAATACGCCAAATAAAATTAATAAACTGCGAAAAGTTTCGCCGACAGGCGCCCAACCACTTTTGAATTTTGAAAACCGAACCCAAATGCGTGTGCACCCAGCCAGCCCATGCCACGACACAACCCGCAGGCAGCTCTAACGTGTTGGCCGACAATGGTGTTAGGTAGCATATTGCCTCACTGGCTGACTGGATGGCTGACTGCGTTTGTTGGCAACAGCACGCGCGGTCATATCTGCCAACTGTCAGATAAAATTTAATCGCGCGCATATACCCACACACCACACTCAGCCGCTTTGAGCCGCCGCATCCATCCGCCATTTCAATTTCGAAATGTTACTTTAATGCGTGTTGCAATGTTCTCTGTTTTTGACATTCAATTTTGACGTTGTCTTTCGCACAAGTGCCCAATCGATCAACTTTATAGCGCCTGACTGACTGCCTGCGTGCCTGCCTGCCTGCTCCACCCTTCCCTGCTACTGCTCTGTTCTGCCCTATCCTGGCCTGTCTGCCTGTCCTGCTGTCAATGATACATCATTGTCAGTGTGCACAAGTATATCTGTCTATCTTCCTTTCAGCTTGTCAGTCAGCGCTTTGCGCAGAGTTAAACGTTTTAATTATAATTACAATATTATCATTATTGCAATTAAATTGCATTCATTTAGCATACCGTAAAGCAGAACCCCATGCGCGCATACAACGGCGCCCCAATCGACTGCGCCCCCAATGCACATCTGAATGCTGACGTGGCTGCCGTGGCAGCCGTGACTGCCGTGACTGCTGTGGCTGCTGCTGCTTGTCGGCGCAGTGAAAACTTTCCCTGCAGCGTTAAGCTGACAGACGCAAACGCATGCTGGCATTTTGATATTACGACTGTGCCCTGCCATGCGTACGCTATTCAAATCCATGCAGACAATGCAGCAGCAGTTCTGCGAATAGCTGAGTGCGGCAAATTCGCTTAAAGGCTTAGGACTTAATTAAACGTAAATGAACTGCTGCAGATGCGCTTGTCTAACTTCTTCTTGTGCCTGCAAGGCAAATGTAAAACACAAACAAAAACGAAGAAAAACAAAGAATATAAAAGAAATACTCGTTATAAAGAATAGAGACAAGCAACAATTGGCCAAGTTGTGCTCGTGCGCTGTGGCATTATGAAAAATTCAATATCCCTATAAATTCCGATTTAATGCCTGCGCCCAAGGACACGCATCGCCAGCTGCAGCCATAAAAACGAAAGACCTTTTAATGTCTTAGTCGTACAAATGTTATCTGCCATATACATCAACCGATGCAACAAATGAGCAACAATAGCCCACACAAAAAGCAAATGAAATAAAACACCGAAATAGCAAAAATACACAAAAATGAGAAAAACACAAACATACAAACAATAAAAGCATAAAATCCCCCAGCCATTCGTGCCGCTTATCTGAAGTCGCCTCTAATCAAATTCCAATAAATTACGCTAATTAGTTCAAAGACATAAAGCACGGCAACAGCCGACTGCCATTTGCCGCCTGCCGTCACCCGCCTGCAGCCGTCCGTCTACCGTCCGCCTGCTACGCTGCACGCACGCATGAACGCATGGCATTATTGTCGCAGCATTTTATTTCTCCGCCAGGACTTGTCCTGCTTTTTATTTCCACTGTCGCTTTACGCGTAATTGATGACAACAATTTAAATGTCTGACCTTTAGCAAGAGCCAAACCAAGCCACGCCAAGCCAAGCCAAGCCAAGCCAAATCAAGTGAAGTCAAGACCAGCCAAGAGTAAGCAAAGCTAAGTCCACAGCAGTCAAGATACTGAAAAACTGCAGGCGAAATTACCCCCTACCCAGCAAAACAAACAAAACAAAAAAAAAAGGCAATGACGACAAATGTTCAAAGCAAAAAATCTGAACTTGAGCCATTGAAAAGAAATTCACATAAATTGAACTTTTTCCTTTCAAATATTTTTTTTTTCAATTTTTTTCCCCGCTCTTTCTCTTTTGTTATTTGTAAAAAAAAAGGGATTTAATGAAGTTCTTAAAGCCAAAAATCTGACGATATTGCTGCCACAGTGCTATAAATTAGCATGTCTCAATACGAATATGGGATCCTTGAGCCATAATAAACCGAACTTGCTTAATGGTTTTCACATATGTGCAACGAAAAAGCCATTTTAGCTGCTTAGCCGCACATATGTGAGCAGCGTTAAAAGGCCATTACGCCAAGTTAAATGCCTAAATAGCTTAAACACTTACGCAGGCCATATTATTCGCATCCTATGCCAGACAGCTAACGCAATCTCAAACCCCATAAACAAGGCCAACACAAGGCACTTGTCTGCTTGTCCGCAAGTCCTAAGCACTGAGTGCTGCCTCAGGTGGCCAAAGTTAAACTGAATGATAAAAACTCATCCAACCAAACAATCAAACACTCTGTCCGAAAAACTCGGGAATTCCTCGCAACATGAACCGAGAAGTATCTCAGATAAGACACGGTCCAGTGTTTCAAAGGATAAAGCAGCTGTCCCAAATGGCTCTGGTCACTCCGCCTTCCCAATGGACGATTGTATAGTTCAAGTAAACTCTGCAGAGTGCTCACAGCCTAATTTAACTTGGGATCCGGTTTGAATGGCTTAGAAATTCTATTCCATTGAATAAGTGCCGCATAAAGGTTTGAATTTTATTGCAAAGTCTACTGAACTTTGCTATTAAATTATCGTAACAAGATGCCATGGTCATGCGCCCAAGATGTCAAAATGTTCCATAGATAAATCGCATATCTTGATTCATAAAAGTCTCACATTACATATATTATAGTTTATGGTCGCCGACAAGATTTCAAGGCCAACATTTATAAACTCAGCGAGCAATTGCCATGACAAGAGACGCACACACAACATGGAACATGCTTTAGCCATTAACCCACATATCATCGGCAACTCTTTATAAATGTATGTTTATGTAAATACGTCAGAATGCCAACATGCCACAATGCGAGTATCTAACCTCAACGCAGTATAAATCTCACATGAAGCCGATAATGCATTGCACACCAAATCTGAAAGCAACGATGAGCGATGAGCGATGAACAACAATCGACCCACATACAAAGCACGCCCAAGCAAGCCAAGCGCCATGAATGGTTATGGCTAAGCAATGTTCGTGCGGACAAGAGGGCGCAGAGCAGGAAGCATATTGTTTGCAGTCAGTGTAGTTAGACAGGCATAAGCGCGGTAGCCATAAGTTAGCAACGGAAAATTGTATAAAATTGTCTGCGCTTCCTGCCGTCCTGCCATCCTGCCCGTCTGCGTCTTTGGTTGTTGTTCCTTTTGAAAAGCGAATAAGGTAAATGAAACACATTTGCGTCAAGTCTTATCAAATAAAATAAATCAGTGAAAAAAAGGGCTTAGCAATGTTATGGCCAAGCAGGAGCAGGAGGAAGAGTAGAAGGAGTAGGAGGATACGCGTTCGGTGTACTCAATGTAATAATGCAGGCTGTTGGGTAGACGCAAAGAGTTAGCAAAACCGAAAAAACCGAAGAGGACGAAGAAGAATTAAGAATGAACAGAAGACGGGGAATAAAAGGCCACAACAACATATCCATATAGAAGACAAAAATAATATGAGATAATATGGGATGATGTTGGTGGCGATGGTGACGGCGACAAGGGTCAGTTACAAATTTAGATACACTTCTCTTGCCATAACAATAATGACAATGACAAAAAGTATCTGCAACGATGTTGTTGATGCTATTGCTGTATTGCCGTGCTTTTCGTTGATGATAACAACAACGACAACAACAGCAAGAACAACAAGCAAACAAACAACACAAATTGTCTTTTGTGGAATATGCCGTGCAGACAGTATGAGAGCATCTCAACGATAAAAGTTCTTTTACTTATTCATTTGCAAAATGGTTTTTTTTTCTTCACTCTTTTTTTTTTTTCTTTTTCTATTCTTGCCACTCAAAAAACTTAGAAAGGTTGCTTACTTTTCTTTTTTTTTTTGTTTTTGTGTAAAATTTTTGTTTTTCTTTTTTGTGTAATTTTTTCCTTTGATGTGTAAACATCTACACGCTCAGGGGATAAAAATCTCGTTTCACAATACAAACATAAAACAGAGTAAGACAAAATTGGTGTGTGTTATATGACTATATTGGAGCCAAAATTATAAAAAGGTTTGAGAATCACTAGACACATATTTTCAGGTAAGCCAGTGGCTTTCAAACTTTTTTAAAAATATCTTGCCATCATAATTGATATTTGTCTATTATTATTATTATTATTATCTAAATCAAAAGAATTCTAGTCATTTCCCTCTTTCTCAATGAAAATAATCAACATATCTTTTTGCGTCTGTCGGACAAACAGTTACGACTTTTCCTACTCGTGGGACGAGTGTTTTGGCAACACTGGATAGGATCCCACTTCTGCTTCTTACTTTTTTCCCTCGGGAAATGTAGGTAATATTAATTTTATTAAAAATTCAATCAGATTACAATATAAATTAAATCGAATTTTATAAAGAACATAAGAATAAAGAAGGGCCAGAAACGCTGCATATCAAAATCTTTAATTACTATAAGTTTACACATCTCCTCTGTGATCGGACTCTTTTTGTTTTTTTTTTTTTTATTTGCTTTGTTTTGTTATATTGGACGTTGGGTGGTGATTGCCTTACATGAACTGTTAAGCTAGAATTTATAATAAGATTTATGCACACAACAGATTGACTTTGACCACAGACATGAGACGCGTGCAGCAGTCACTCAAAGTGTTAGCTGACGCTGAATGCGAGAGACATCCAAACCCAAACGACGGCCAACTGCAGTCGAATTTAACTTCTAAGGTAACTTCACAATCGATGGCATTCCACAAAGTGATTAGAACAACAATTTTAAGAAAGTAACTGTATAGTTCAAAGTTACCAAGCAGCAGAGCACAGGCCTAAGGACTTCTTCCACACATGCACGCAAGCAAATGACCAAATCGAACATTGTTGTTAAATTTGCTAGCCTCGTCCAGCATATTTACACATGTAATACGTATGTATATCATTTAAAATTATCATTTTTGTATGCCAAAAAGAAAAACGAACACCGATAGTCAGTTGTCTGTGTTAAACGCTCAACGTGCAATAAATGCAATGACAAGGTGCTGACTGTTTCTCTGTCCTGAATTCGCGTGAACGTCGCTTTGTGCATTGTTTTTTGTATGCATGTGTCTGTATGTGTGTATGTATGTTTATGTGCATGTGTATATATTTGCTAGGCCATATACAATACACAAACAATATACAAAAGTAGCCATAAGCGTTATGAGATGAAGATGCTGATGCTGATGCCGATGCCGATGACGATGACGATGTCGATGACAACGACTTTGATTGATTGTGCTGCAGTATAAGACAAATACGAAATCGAAAGACACGCAACGACACACAATGAGCTACAAGCAAAAGGCACTGAAACCGACGAAGCAGCCATATCGCATAACCAGAAAAATAAAAAAGAATACAAATGCCCATTTGCAGTCAGCGACAGGGACCTGCGAGGACCTGCGCCTTAGGCAAGTTTGTTTTCGTCTACTTGACATTTATCGCTTTATATGGCAGCGCAGATTATTTGTTTGTTTCAGGGTTCCTTTGTTGGTTTGCTTGGCTATCTTGCAGGCCTCTGAGTTTTATCCTTTTTTTTGCTGTTTTCTATAAATTTGCTCGCACGCTTATAGGACAATATATTTACCAATTTAATTGGTAGTTATGGATGTTCAAATACACATGCCAGCCAAAAGCAGATGCAGACAGAAAGGCAAAAAACCAAAAAATAATAAAAACGAAGAAAAGAAAATCACAAAAGCGGAAAACCGAAAAACAAAACAAAATTAAATAAAACTAGAAAGGCAGGGCTATAGACGGGCGTACCCGACTATAGAATACCCTGTACCCAAACCAAAATTCAATAAATTTTATGATACAGTAGACTGATACACATAATATTGAGATGTGTGTTTGGACATTAACTTGAGCTATTAAATTTAAAACTTGGTAACCATGTCGTGAAAAACAAAATGATTTTTGTTAGTAAATGTGGTTTTTCGGCCGATCGTTCCTATGGCAGCTATATGTTATAGGTTGAATATCGAAAAAAGAAAATAAACTGGTTATGCCTATGGATTATGAGAGTCTTCGTGTCAAATTTGGTGATTGTAGGTCTAACCGTTTCCGAGATGCGTCTGTTCATACGGACAGACAGACAGACGGTCGACTCGCCATTCGATGCTGCTCAAGAATATATATACTTTGAGCTGTCTGCCATGCCGGTTTCTGCCTATTACACACATTTGCACAACTTTAATGTACCCTTTACCATTTTTTGGTACAGGGTATAGAAACAAGCCAACAAATTGAAGCGGTTAAAAAACACACAAGGCCAAGTGAAACCGATGCACGAGTCAGCAGCCACGAATTCCTTGCCGTGCCGTGCGATGCCCTGCCCCAGCGTGGCGTGCCTTGTCTTGTCGCATCGTTGTGTTGTTGTCGTTGTTGTTGTTGCTGTTGACTGTATTGAGTAGCATCAAGAAGTGATTGTCATTGTCTGTTGCGTTTTATGTTTCATTGCTAACTCGGCAAGCGCTGTGGCTTAGACTACACACCAGCCTCAAACACCAGCCTCAGACATCACTTGTGTCTTGCACTCGCAGCTAGACGCGGCGTTCGTAGCCATCATTGTGCGAGTATCGCATAAGTAGCAGGAGGCTTAATTGAGGGGCGTGTCGCCTGCGCAGCAGTGAGCCAGCAGCGTCGGACTGGGTACGAGCGGATGGCGGCGGGTGTTGATGGAGCGAAGGACTACTGATGGACGCTGGTTCATCGTTCGCCCGTTCTGGGCCGTAAATCTCATTTTCATGCGTTTATTGCTGCAACCGATAAAATTAAATAAACTTTGCGCTTTGTGCTGCATATCTTGCGCTTAACTTTGTTGCTTTTATTTTCAGCTTGCCGTTTTTTTTTTATTTTCTTTTTTTGAAATGCTCGTTTGCTTTCGCATTTGTAACTGTAACTTTAAGTGTAACCGAAACTGAAGCTTTAGCTGTATATCAATTGTAGGCTCAGCTGCCAGAGCAAAGTTTATCTTTGGTTAAAAATGCTTTTATCTCTTCTGCAGCGAATGCCTCGTTTCGCATTTCGTCTGCACAACTGTTCAACTGCTCAACTGCTCAAGTGCTCAGCTGTACTTCTGTTCAACGCATTTACTTTTCCTCATTTCGTATTTCTTCGTCTATTTTTATGGCGTCTATACGCTGTTGACTTTAGTTAACTTGGCTCTAATAAAATGTGATCCACAATCCAGCCCAGGCCAGCGCAGCAAAGCAGCGAATGTCAATACGCTTACATGTCGCAGTTCTAAATGGCACATGTTGAATTCATTTACTGTTCACTTGTAGACATTAACTGCATCAACACACCTCACTGTCCCACAACGGACAACGGACAGCGGACATCCCCCACATCCAGCGCATCCACATAGACGCAGTTGAGCACGGGTTGCTATGGCATGCGGCGCCTAATGGCCCAAGTGCAATCAATTTCAGTGTGATTATTTTCGGCCACAATGCTCATTTATTTTTGAATTTGTTTTGCGGTGAACATGTGGTGTCCTCATGCCTACATGCATATGTATGTATGTGTACAATATAAATATGAACTTCATGTACAGTGAATAACAGCTACAGCGACAACTTCAGGACAACATGCCATGGCTTTGGCTGTAATTGATATAAGGTCTTCGACTAAATTTTAGCATCTGCTTAGGCGTAAGTGTGCATATGCAGAGTCATGATCTTTAGCATTTCCAGTTAGACAACGTTTGCCAACATTTGTGAGGAACTGTTAGTTGATAAAAGTAGGAGCGTCTCGGCATGTCAGTTTTTATAAGCCATGAAAAAGATGTTGGGATGTGAAGACATTCCGAGCAGTGAAATATGGATTAATTGTTGGAAGGCACACTGCTTTAAGTTGTTTCAATTAATAATTTGCCAAGTTTCATGTTCAAAATGAAAAAGAAAGACCTTATCAACTACGCAGAAGCATAAACTCTATTTAAGCTGTGCCAATCTGTACTGTGTGTTCATCTAGACCCAATTACCTCAGCTTACGCAGAAGAAAAGAAACCAAGAAAAAGGAATAAAAATAATAATAATAATTCAAGTGATTTCACTTTAATCAGTTGCCGTGCTCCACAGTGCCTGCGGCTTGTGTACACAAGACGGGCGAATGTTTAAATACGAATACTTGGAGCGAGTGCAGACCACTTTGATATAAATACAATTATTTTTAAATAGTAAATTGATTGTGAAACTTCTGATTATAATTAATTAAAATTCATTTACTGCTTTATAATATTAAATGCTTATTTGCTGTAACAGCAGAGCAAATGATGGCAACGACAACGAAAATAAGGATCGAATTGACAGCAACAACAAATGGAGCAGTAAATAACAACAACGATGACAACAAAAATATACCAACAACAACAACAAACTAATTAAATATTCGTTGTTTATTTATTGCCAAATGACATGGCATTAGGCATAAATTAAAATCATGTTCACACACAGCCCAGCACACAGGCGACGAAGTAATAAGTCCTGACATTGTTTAGCGCTTCGCACATCTGCACACACACACACACGTGTGCATCCCATGCACGCGACATACGTATGCGTGTGTGTGCGTGCTATCTGCGATACATGTTTAAAGTTCAGCAGGCAGCTTATGCAGTTTGTGTATTGGCGGCTTCTTACTGCAGAAAACAAATGAACATGCAAATCAGGCCGCTGTTGAAATTTATCGATTTTGACGCCACGAATACATATCGGCAGCCTCATAGGAATCCTTACAGGACTCTGCTTTTGACGTACTCTTTCATCAAAAGTATAGATAATCTATACTTAGAAGGAATTCATAACCTGGCGGAGGGGCGCAGAGAGGCCAACACTCTCGTGGCTCATAATGTGCCCAACTTTTGGCCTAATTGACATAACTACATAGACTGTGATGCAGCTAAATTATCTAAATTTAAATTATAAAAAAAGAAAACACAAATCCCAAAGGAAGAGACCACATGCAACACATAATTGCATACAAGTTCAACTGCACTCCTTGTGTATAGCATTGGCAAGATAAGAGTTTTACGAATATATTAGAGCAGCATCCGACACCTTTTAGGAACACAACTGTATGTGTGTATGTGTGTGTTTGTATGTGAAAATCTTTTTTTTTTCTAATTTTTATATTCAAAGAAACAATGAATAACAAAGCATGTGGACCAAGTTCCATGTAGTTCCTGTGTAGCCAGCATTCGGCATTTGTTCCTAGGGCAAGAAGAGGCTAAAGGTCTTTTCGCCTCGTGCTCGCTTGAGCCTTTTTCTTCAGAGCATTGACATTTTGTCTGGCAACATGGGCACCAGGTCATTAGCTGTGACTGGCTTTCTCAATTCTATAGCAGGGAATGTGCTTTGCTTTGTCCACCTTGATAATGTTCTGGCCAAGTGAAGGCATCTTCGTAGATGACTTCTAAGAAATCGCGTTAGATTCAAATCTACGCTGCTGTGCTTGCCACACACACACACACAACAATGCATTGTGCCCTGCAGGTTGGACAATTTGAAGTGCTTTCAGTTTATAGTTACTGGAGTCATCCAATGTGGCCACATGCGACAATGTGACATATGACACATGGCCTGGCATGTGAGCACATCAAAGCAAGCTAAGGAGAGATTAAGTACTTTTCACGCTGAGTGTGCGACTGTGCTAATCACAGCTCAACAGTATTTTAAATTAAATTGAAAGCATTCATCATGCATAATTTATTGAAAGTTTCGCATAGAGAATACGCAAAACCAACTCCGAACAATACACACTCACACACACACACACACGCAAGCACACTCGCACGCACAGACAATGCAGAAAATTGATACAATGGACTTTGTGAAGCGTTTGCGTTGTTCGTGTGCACGCATACACGCACGCACAGCACGCACATTTAAAAGCACATTAATGATATTTAAGCAATGCATAATCCGCTTTTACTTAATTGCAGACACAATTGCAGGCAAGGGTCAGAGCTAAAGTTCAGCATTGTAATTGCATACAAAGGCCGACAAAAGCTTGGCTGCCACGTCTCACATAGGCAACCATGTACTGTGCCATGCAGGGCCGGGACGTTAACTGCTGGCGGCGTACAGCGGCCATGGCGCTGGCCCAGGCCAGCAGGATATTTTCTCGCCATACATACTATACTTAATAGGCGGCGACGGAGGCGGCGGCTACGGACATGTATCTGCATATTTAACGCGATTGTTGCTGAAACATTTATTCTGCGTAAATTAATATGCAATAAATTTCGTGTTGGTGTTTCCAATGTGCCGCATTTCGAATGCGAACGTCCTGGCAGTTTGATGGATGGTTGAACGGTTAAGCGATTTGATTGATTAACGCAAAAGCCTCGCTCGCACTTTTCCCTATGCCATTTTCTTAGCATTTTTCTTTTGCTTTATACTATAACTCTGTGTATTTTTTTTCCTTTCTTTTCTCTTTTTTTGTTTTTTTTTCTTTCTTTTTTGGCTTTTTTTCTTACATTTCGTTTGCATTAGGAAACAGCAAAAAAAGAAGCTTACATTAATCATGAAAATTTTAATATGACACGCACACGTAAAAGCAGCCATGCGCTGGAGGCTAGACGAAGAGAAAACAATGCCAAGCTGAGGAAATATGCACATACATATATATATATAAGACTGACAGTATTACAAAAAAAAAAGGAAGAAAAAAAGAAAGCCAAACGAAAACAAATAAACAAATAATGGGTTACGCATATGACAGCTCAATGCTGTAGTGTTGGCAGGTAAGGTTAAGTGAGATCATCCAGCCAGTTAGCCTGCCTTCAGCTTTCACTTCACCAGCACATACATGTACAGTTAACACGTAAAGCCAAACATATATGCAGCATTGTCGCCGTCCTCTTCAGCAGATCCTTTCAGAGTGCGACACTCGATTATGTGCACATGTGTAGCAGTCATGGTTCAACTAGAAGGCATCTCTCAGTTACCATTGTCTGCTGATTCTATACAAAACGCAGCACAGACATACCAATGGCTGTTAAAGGATCTGTGGGCATGGCAATGCCTACACATAAAAAAAACGATCTTCATGGGTTCAGGATAATTTTCAACTTAGCTCTCCCACATAGCCATTAGCCTTAGCACGCAACAGGCAATAGGCCACAATCTCGAACTTGAAATTTCCGATACCGATACCTGCCGACGCATATCGTAACAGGTTGCGAAGCGCTCTCAAGGCGGAAAATACGTCATTTGGGATTTTAATAGACGATCCTTGTGCCTGGAGTCCCACTGGAGTATACAATCGATCTGCACAAGATGCGCGTTAATTAATTCCCATATCATAAGAATAATGGCTTCATAAGCCGACTGCAACAATTAAATTCAGCAGCAATTGCCAAAGTTTAAAACGGCTAAGCAGACAATTAAGCAACAAGCTTATGCCAGCAGCCATGTAACAAATAAAAAATACACCATGGTGGCCACTTCATTAACAAGCACAACAAAATAAAAAATATAAAAATAACAAAGAAACAAAAAAAACAAAAACAAATAAAATAGTTGCTTATTGCTCAAAGGAGCGCAGAGGAATGCGGCGAAAAAAAAGCATCAATCTTCTGCGGCTTATGCCTGCCCGGCGAACAGCGCGCGAACCGTTTAAGCCACAACACTGCGTGGGCAGCATATGTAGCACACAATTGTCTGTATACGTATGCATGAAGCAATAAACGAAAAACAGGCCAACCGCTAACCCTCAACAAAACGAAGAACAAAAAAAAGAGGAAAAAAAACAAAGCAAAGAAAAGAAGAATATGCAAAAGAGCAGCAAAGTAAGAACAGTAATGATATTTAAGTTATAAGCATGCAGCGCTCAACGCTCGCCGCATGACAAGTACGTGAAATACAATGAAATGAGAAATGAAAGGTCTGTGACTCACCTCCGCAATGGTCCTTGAAGTCATCGCAGCAGTCGCCCAACTTGAGGCAGGCATGATCGCAGTAGCACGGCTTATCGCTCAGATCCTCAATGATGGCATTGATGGGCGCCTTCTGCACCACGCACGACGAGTCGCGGCCATTGCAGCAGAGCTGTGCCTCACGACACGAGCCGGCTGCAACGGCCGGCAACAGCAGCAGCAGCAGCAGCGCTGGCGCTTCCTGCAAGCGGCGTGCCACAGCCGACAGCGCCAATGAGGCCGACGACGGCGGCGGTGACTGTGACTGCGAGAACATATTCGCGTTGGTCTTTTAGCTTTTGGCTTTTTGCTGTTTGCTTTATGTGAAACTATAAGCGATTTCTCACACGACTTCGCGGGGCAGTGGGGCAGGCACAGACTCAGGCGTGTTACACTTGATTTATTATTTGCTTATGACCGTCGACTCTGCGTTTGTTTGTTGTGCTTTCTGTTTGTTATTGTTGTTATTGTTCTTGTTGTTGTTGTTGTATTTGTCCCCGTTTTATTTATTTCTTTTCACTTCTCTTTGTTTTTTGTTTTTTCTGTTTTTTTTTTTAATGTTATTTATTAACTTTTATGACATACGCTTCAGTGTTTAATTTGTCCGTTGGGCTGATACTCGCATGAAATGTTCAAAGGACTCGCATACAATGAAAATCTGCTTGCTGGCAAATATCGTAAATAATAAAGGGTTAACAGTGTATACTGACAACGCCATAAATCCGTGTAAAAATTTAATACCAAATAAAAAGTGAAAAGTCAAAACAAAAACAAAAACACAACAAATCCAATCAACTTAACTAAGCCACACCACACACACGACAACTGGCTGGGCGCGATAGCAAATGCTGGCCTTGTCGCCACATTGCCTGCCACAAGGAATCCGACCTAACAGCACACAGACACACACACAACCCAAGCAAAGTGAAGTGAAGCCAGTGTAGCAGCAACTATAAGGGTCAATGATTTCTTGGGTGCCCTGCTCCTCTAAGATTGCCTAAGATTGACTATGATTACAGGGCAGAAGCTGGCACATCAGCCACACAATCGCAAATCAGCTCAACCCGAGGGTTTTACTTCCTTTTTCCCCGACGAGATGCATTAGGAAACATATGCATATGAATAAAGCGTTGCTGCTGCCAGGACTCAACAGGACAGACAACACATATGAATGCATAATTTAAGGATCTCTGCGGCACAAGATAATCGAGGCGGCTACGTTGCATGTTTGCAAAAAATTGCCACATAAGCTTGCATCCTGGCAGCTTCGGTCTGCTGAGAATTATTAAAGCAATGCAAAGCATTGAATTTTCAAACAAAAAACGCTGCAGCAAATCCACAAAAGGAAATCAAATGAAAATATGATATGTGTATTCCACTAAAAAAAAAAAAAAAAAAACAAAAACATTCTGATAGGAAAATTAAATATTGGTATTATATTTTCATATGCAACACAACAAAAGTAAATGAACAATGAAGAGCAAAATAAAACAAAATTAAAATAGTATAAGCATACAAAATCAAAAAAAAAAAAAAACATGAGAAGAAAAAATTTCAGATTTAAATGCAACACAACACAAAAACAGTCAAACCCAACAAAAAAAAATGGTATACTTTCAACATCCCCACCAAGAAAAAAAAGAAAAGAGAGGCAGGAAAAAAAAGGAATCACAGCCACATAGCAAAGATATGTAAATGTAATTTACGTCAAAGAGCGGAAATTAAAACTAAAATTGAATTATGGCAATTGTGCTGCGACGACACCCAACTCCAAGCAAACCCCAACCGTAGCCAAAGCAAGTCAAGCCAATTGCCAAATTGAGCCCAAGCCGAGCCAGCGAATCCCTCCCACATGCACAGTCCTGACGCAAGACGCAGCACGCAGCACGCAGCACAATGTGCGCATAAAAGTAGCAACAGCAGAATTTTGCAATCGAATCGTCGGCATCCTTGGTATGAATCCTTGCAATCATCGAAGTTGTCTGCGCCGCCTAGCAAAGCTTAAAGCAAAATAACAACAACAGCAAGAGCAAAAACAAAAAAAGAAAAAAAACGAATTATCCAAAAAATATAAAGTCAAAGTCTGCATGCAAAGTGGCAACAGAAGTTCAGTCACGGCACAGCAAAGTAGGTCGCCCGGCTTCCTTTCGGCTTCCTTGGCCCGTCGAAGCCAGCGCACAGACAAAACGCACATATGCCGTAAATCTCGTCTCAGTGTCAGGAAGCGGCGTGCGCCAAGGCACAAAAACAAAGCAACAAAGTCAATTTTCATAAATCGTTCGTGCAAGACTTGACTCCTGCGCCAAACCGCAGACGCCAAAACGCCTACAAAAAAAAACAATAAAGCAGAAGAAAACAAACAAAAAAACGTAAAAAACCGAAAACAGAAAACAAAAGAAAAAAAATATGAAAAGCCCCAAGCGTATGCGAAAATTATGATTAACAACATGATTGCCACGTAGATTGTCTGCCTTTGTGGCTGGCTGCTGCCAATATGAGTAACCCTTGGCTTCGCTGCGGCTTCACATGTAAAACACACGCAATCAGAGATGGCTAAGCCTTGGTCTGCTGTCTGTCTCCCTGTCTCTCTGTCTGCCTGTCCGCCTGTCTGTTCGGCTGACCAACGGCATTGGCGTCTGCATGCAAATCACGCCAGCCAAGACTTGCCTTGCGGCTACGACTTGCGCTCGGAGAACGCAGATTACCCAAGGCAGCTGACAGACTGCGAGACTGGCAGCCGTGAGCCGAGTGATCAGAGTCGAATGGCAAGTGGCGAGTTGTTTGTGTAAGGTGAAGCTCCGCGCTGCATGTAATTGAATCCTGACTGATTAGCCAGAATGCGCAACAATGCAGCTGCGGTTGCAATCATTCTTTTTCAAGGACATGCTCCTCATGGCAAACTGCGTCTTTGGACTCTGAAGCATCGCAGCCTATGGCTGTGAATTACAAAGCAGCCATGCAGTGTCATCTAGGAATTATCTTTGATTGCATATACAATGGAAAGCATTCACACTAGCTTCGCTTCTCTGTAACGCTAAGCAGTTGCTGCAGACGTAGACGAAGTCGAGGCTAACAAAGCTTAGGCAACATACTTCAGTTTCAGTTGCTTTTGTCACAAAAATACCCAATCCTTGTTTAACTCTGCTCAGCAACGCATCTACAGAATTCAATTAAAAGTTATGCAAATTATTCATAAACAAAGATGCATGCATCCATCGTATTGAGTATGGTAATTCTTGTCCAGTCTTGCCGACGTTTTACCGAACATGCGGTCAGCTCAAAAAGTCTACTGCCTCAATATTCTAAATTAATTCATTTTTATTGGTTCTTCCTTCAAAAAAAAAAAAAAAATATTAACGTTAAAATAATTCTAAACTAGGTTTTTTTTAAAAACAGTTTTTACTTATTTTTTTTTAAATTCGTGACTTAAACGCATTTGTTTGTTGCAAATTTCAATATCTTTCAGATTTTAATATGGATTTGTCTTCTTTAATATTAAAAAACTTCTTAAAATTTCTTTCATACTTTAATTTTAGCTTTGCCTTTTTTTTATTTTTGCAGCCCTTAATTTAAAACAAAAATAAATATATTTTTGCTAATGAAGCTTTCTTATTTTTGGTTTTGCGTTTTTCACATGAAAATTGTGAAGTCAAATAAAATTTTTAAAACAGAAATTCAATATTTGATAATTAAAATTACAATAAAATATTGTATTAACACAACGTAAGTAACGTTACACTTCTGTTAAAGAAATACATATATCAAAATCAAAAAGCTGAAAGCCAAACCAGTTCAAATTCAAGCATTCGTTTAGTTTTTATCGGATCAGATGTCGCTCAGATCAACACAAAGTGAATAATATATCGCATGTGTATTTTCGCAAACAAAATTCAAATTATTCAAAGTTTCAACAAAGGAGTCACGCTTATATGGAAATTGTTTTTTAATAGTAAATATGCACTGTAATCCTTTGTAGCGAAAATTTACGACACTCACGCGGCTCACAAGTTTCACGTCAACGTTGCCAAGCTGCGTGCCTCAGCAGACCACACAACGCAGCGCAGCGCAACGCAACGGAACGACACAAAACAAAACGTGTAAGGCAAGACAAGGCAAGGCAGCATAGCAAAGCATAGCTTAGCCAAGTTTAGTTCAGTACAGATCAGTCGAGTTCAGTTGTTGTGCTTTAAAGGACAAGAGAAATAAAAACGCGACACGCGACGAAAGTGTCCTTTAAATGATTAATCACTTACAGCCATCTACAGTGCGGGCATGCTTTATTTTGTCCTGCCAGCGGTTTTAGTTTCAGTTAACGCCAACAAATTCAAATAAGTAACAACAAACACACAACAACAACCACAACAGCAGCAGCAGCAGCAGCAAGAGCAACAGCAACAAAACGACAGTGACAAGCACACAAGGCGCCCAAAAAAAAAACCAAAAAAAGACACCCAGCCAGCGAAGACAGTCACAAGCACACAAACGAAAATAAATAATAATAATAATAAAAAAAAAACAATACACAACACACACACACACACACACTTAGCGAGACCGTTACACGTGTAAAACCGTTAACGTAGCACGCGACAATTGCCTGAATGCACGTTACGCCGGGCGTCGTGCCAACGTTTCTTGTTTTCTGCTCTTTTGTGTTCTTTCTTAAACGGGGATTGCGTCTTGTACTTTTTGGATATGTTTGTTGTTTTTTTTTTTTTTGTTTTTTGAATTTTCGCCTAATGCTCAACACTTGACAACGGATTTCGTTGAATGCTTGCTGCGCTTTTTGGTCCGCACACGTTCAAAGCCGGCCTTCGACTGTGGCCGCTGTCGTGCGCGTGGTGAGTTATATAAAATCCTGTTGGTCGCTGTGCTGCTGCTGCTGCTGCTGCTGCTGTTGCTGCTGCTGCTGCTGCTGCTGCGGCTGCTGCCGTTCGTGTGCTGTTGATTTTATTATTGTTGTTGTTGCTCTGCCTGTTGCCGAGTGAAACTCAAGCGGCACGTGTTGGCATCCGTTTGAGTTTGTTGTGAGTGAAAACCGGTATTTTGTTGAGTGTAAATGCTGAATTCAACACAGTATGTGGTGGCTTGGCCAAAGCTACGGACGTATGCGAACGATACGCTGATTTTTATTATGCATTTTCTGGTGCCTCTGCACACTTTTTAAACAACAATTTCAGTTTTCGTATCATTTCCATGGCAGCTAAAAGTTCACGTTGCAAATTCACAGTCTGCACGACAAGTTCCAGACATTTGCGAAATTTCTCAGCTGCCGCACGCAAAGAACGCGATGGCAGTTCGCTGAACCAGTGCAAGGGCTGCACGTAGCCGTCATCGCTTGCGATTGCGTGCTGCTGCAGCTCGAACAGGCTGCCACTCAACGATTCGTCGCTCTCGCAACGCAGCACATTGCACAGCGCCCTGCACTTGCCCGCCAATCCCTGACGCTTTGGTATGCGCGCCGAGCTGACGCTCACTGATCCCTGATGGAATCGTGTGTGCGCGAGCAACAACTGCCCACCAATGCACAGCCGCTCAATGTCCACATGGCAACGCGTCTGCTCCTCGATCAGGCATAGCGATTCGATCAATAGGCTATCGATTAGACTGCCGACTTGTTCCTGAGCCGGCGTAACAACCATCTTCGGGAGCTTCCAATCAAAAACTTAATTTTCACGCTGACAGCATATACAAACATCAAAGTCAGCGCCTACTGAAGAAACCATAATATGGCATGATGTGAATTACAGTCAGGTTCACCTCGCAAGGCCTGCTACAAAAACTTATGAGGCTATGATTTTGTATAGCAACTGTGCCAGGAGACATGCGAAACCTTTTCAGTTTCGGCAATTGAAAGTCTTGAGCTGTCACAGGATGTAGTCACGCTTGCTCGCTCTGTGTGTGCTCACTTGTAGCATTTTTCTATCATCAACTAAATGGACATATGCTTACCCCAGACGCTCCATTGTCCATTGTACTTTTGCTTTTTCTTTAGCATTAAATGTGAATTACGACGTCTAAGGACAATGGCAGCTCCTGTGCCGCGTCCGTCAGCTGTGCTGTCAGCCTCACAGCATTATACAGTTTCTAATTATCCGGATTGTGTTAAATGCAATTCCGCCGCGCATTGTCTTGCAATGTTGCATGTTGCATGTGAGCAACTGTTAATTGATTATAGCCGCCAGTTGAAAGTTTCAACAACAAGTAACAAAAAACAACCGACACTGCCGACTTGTTTCCGTTTCTATTTCTTTGTTTCTCTTTAGTTGGCTGTTGTTGTTGTTGTTGTTGTTGTTGTTGGTGCACAATGCATTGTGTTGCTATTACACGCCTGCCTACCCACTTGTGAGTGCCGCGAGCGAGCGTCACAGAAACTAACTGAAACACATGTAAAAGCAGGCAAGGCTGGCAAGGCTGGATAATGGCAGCAGCGGCAGCAACAGCCACACGACGATGACGGTGCAGAATAATATCGTTGCCGTTGACAGCAGCTGAAACAAAATCAACAAAAACTAGGAAAAATAGAAAACAGAAAAAAAAAAAACAAAAACGAACAGAGATGAGTTGAGTTAGACATTAATTTGCGTGCAATGTGCTTCAGTTGCCTAAAAATATGCAACGCAATGCAATCATCGCAGCAAACGACGCTCACACCCACACACGCCCACACACTTCCAAGCACACATAAGCACACACACACACACATGTGCACGTGCGTGTATCTAAAAGGGCTAATAACGCTATAAGGCATTTGCGCAAGCTCCCAATCCCCGAATCCCCTCATCCACACCCCCATCCGCAGCCACACTTGCGTTCGCTGTCGCACCCTAAGCAAGGCACAGCAGAACGCGTTAGACGTCGCCCCAGGTGACTGCATGGCACAGCGGCATTGCACATAAACTCATGCTTTGTTTATTATCTAGAGCGGAAACTGTTTTTTATTTAACGCAGCGCATGCCATGCCCCCTATGCCCTCCATGCCGACCAGGTCCACCATGTCCTCCTCTGGTACAACACGACCCAGCATCTCGTTTACTCATTGTTGGCTTTTGTCGCTGCCGCTGCCGTTGGCGCTGCCCACCGCCCGCTGTGTGCATGGCATGTGCATGACAATTTCGCTTTATCGCAACACTTTTCCTAGTTCACATAATAAACTGCACAAATTTACGAGTCAAGTTTTCCTTTTGCTTTCTCATACTGTTTTTTCTGCTTTTTTATTATTCTTTTTGTATTATTATGTTTTTTTTCTATTTTTTTTTTGCAGCCAAGAAACGAAATCTCAGCTTGGCCTTACTTACAGCATTAGTGTCAACGCAAAATAGCGCAACGCGGCACAGCAAAAATAATAAACGCATATAAACAAAGAAAATCATTACCTTCGGTTAAGCCGAATGCCATATACCCCATACACCCCTCCCTCCCTCTTATAAACTATGCCTAAAGCAGGCACAAGGCTTATTTTATACCCACAATATATCAGCAAGACGTGTGACATCAACTGTTTGTAGCAGAAGTCCTCGAAAAGATTTTTTTAATAATCGCCTAGAGTTCTATGCTCCATAAGATCTAGGTTTCATTAAGAACTTGACAAGGGAGGTTATAGATTAACAGCAAAAAATCATTGAAAGCTGCATATGGAGGTCAAGAGCAATAAAGAACGCATAATGCTGAAGAAGATTCAAAAATTTTGATAGGGAAGTACAAAGTAGCTAATCTTCATCATATATACTTTTCTACTATATAGTGTTACATAACTATTTGCAGACAGTGTGTTTAAGTCTGACCATTCAATACTAATTTTTGTAACTTTAAAATCCTATTGGCCATACCTGACTCACATCCAAGCAATGGCTAACGGTTGCTAAAAATGTAGTCGACTGAGTACCACAAAAAAAAAAAAAAAAAAAAAAACAGAAAGGAAAACAAAAGAAAATGGCACAAATATATACATAGGTATGTAAATATGCAAGTGTGCCAACTCTGTTAGGATTGGTTTTGTCGTATTGTCAACGCATAAAACGGAATTTTTGAATTTTGACGCGTTGTTGTTTAAACATTGACTCGATGTCTAATTGCTTAGGCCGCAGGGTTGGCTGCCAAACAGCCAAGAAGCCGCGGTGCCAAGGAGCAGCCGAGGTGCGAAAACAAGTGCGCGCCACTCAAAGCAGCAAGCACCGCATGCAGATTAATTGCATTGGCAACATGTGCACACAGACACACACACGCACACACACACACGCACACACATTCGAACGCACGACAACTTGTTTGGTTGCACTTTGGCCATTGGGAGTTCCGAATTCACCACATCTCACCTCACCATGTTGAATATGCGCATTGGCGTTTGAGTGTGTTCACTATACGAAAGCGCTCAAATTTCTTTGGTTTTTTGAGTCTGACTTTGAGTGGCTTTCAAAATTTTAAGCAAGTGCTGAGTGAAGCGCATAGAAATATGCTGCGATAATTTGCGTATACGTAATAATTCAAATGAATTTTACTCACTCAAAGGATAACGAGACCGTGTTACTATTGGACAAAGGGCCTGCGTTCTAGCATAGTCGATTTTGAATGCATTTAAGGCAGATAAAGTTATTGAAATTGATTAAATATTTTCATCGAACAGTAAGTAATTCGCATATGGCTTAGAGACTTTAACTACATATAAAATGTCATAAGCAATCGAAATAATGTGTTCAAATAATGTCCTCGAACGACTTGTTCGAATAATTTCAAATATTACCTATTCATAATTTTGCTTATTAGGAACGCATTCAATGACGACTATGATGTCCATATGCACATATAAAAAAATAGATTTTATCATTTAGAAAACTGAAGCCTCAAAATCTATGAATTTACTTTAGCCAACAGAAAACATTCACTTATTGATATAAAATATCTCACATTCATATATTTAGATGCAAAAAACTGGGAGCCAAACTCCGCCAATCCTTCTTCAGCAATCTATATGAGCTAACAATTTTAAATGCACCCGCTCAGTGGACCAGCAGAGAAAAGCTATACAATTTTATTTGATTTTCTTTTCTTTTAATAAGTTTCATTTTATAAAAACATACATAAAAAAAAAAATTATAAACAATAAATAGGTATAACCTTTCATTTCATTTGCTTATTCGCAGCCCATCTTACTGAGCGCATCCGCAGCAGCTAAGCCCATCTCATGCTCACTGGAGCCTGCAGGCTCCAATTTGAGTATATCACGACTTTCGCGTAACAGCCGCACAACCTCCTTTAGGCTACGTTGGAAATCCTTCCGGCTGATGAGATTCGACTCAAGCAGGCGCTGCGCAATTACCATGATCGGCGCATGCAGCTCGTACATGATGAGACCACGCAAACGTGTCAAGCCCGGCTCAAGAACATCCACGACAGACAGAAACTCACGACAGTAGCGCTCCTTCCGCTTTATGTCCTCCAGAGTCATATTGTGCAGTAGATAACCATCGATGCGGCCGTAGATCTGACAAAGTGAATACTTAGCCGACAGCAGGAGGTAATGATTCGGCAACAGCACGTTGCGATAGCTGCGAGTGAGAGAGAGATAGAGACAAAGACAGAAAGAAAGCGAGAAAGATAAGTTAATTTAATTTAATATGTATAGCCAAGCAAACCAGTAAATCACCGTTTGAGAAAGTTCTCCAGACCCGGAATGTCATGCACATCGATGGTTTCAAGATCATTGTTGATCTTATCCAACAGTCGCACAACGTCCGGAGCCGACAGTGTGTACGTGCACGAGTCGCAGCTGGACAAAGGACAAAGAAAGTGAAAATTGTATAAATCTCGTCACATGTCATCCCCTACGCTACTCACACCCATGACGCATCCTGTTCGAGCGGCTTCGTTGCACGCACCGTGCCGCGTGCACACTCCGCACACACTATGCCACTGCAGTCCGTGTCCAACTCGCACGGATCGGCGCAACGTCGACACTGGCACCAGAACAACTTTCCCGCGTGTATGAAGTCGCGACGCTTCAGCGTGCCCTGCAGCGTGTACGCATAGCTCAGGGTCAGTGCGGCGCCACGGCGCACCCGCTGCGAGGTTCGCAAGTAGATCGCATACGTCTGCGGATCATCCGTATGCGCCGTATTCGGACTGCAGTCGTGCGCCAGCAGAAAGGCGCTTGGATACAGCGTCCGCGCCTTGGCCGTGTTCTGCCCGATCTCGAAGCAATTCACATCCAGAATGCCACACACATTATGTATATCCTCCTCGGTATGCAGCGCAGCCAGCTGCCATGCGTTACGCAGCCGCTCGACAACATTCATCTGGTAGTGTTGCCAAAGTGTCTGATCCAGTCGCCGCTGCTCCGTATGAGCCTCCATAAGCAACACTTGGGCATAACGCTCCGGTGCCTGATCCTTCAGCAGTAGTATGCGCACGATCAGCACCAGCTCGTAGAGATTCTTCACCGCAACGGTGTTGGCTTGGGGAATGAGCAGGTCGGCTGCCTGTGCGCGGCGTGCCTTGAGGAAGGCACATTCACGCACACTGTGTCCTTGTTCGTGTCCCAGGCCGCGACACTTGGCGCCGCACATGGGCCAAGCACAGTCGGGACAACGGTATTGCGACAAACGTAGCTCTACGGGCATGTAACAGCCCAGGCAGACGGGGTCGGCCGACACGCAAGGGCCAATGGCCAGGGGCAATTCGGTGATTAGCAGCTCGGCAGGAGCCAAATCACGATTGGCAACTAAATAGCGTCCATATACGGATGATTGCTCTACGCGATATGCGGCATTTGGTGCTGTGCTTTGGGTTTTTGTTATTGTTGTTGTTGTTGTTGGCTCCTTTGAGGCAGTTTGTTTACTGTTTATTGTCAGTTGTTGCTGCTGCTGCTGCGGCTGCGGCTGCGACTGATGATTGTGCTTCTTCTTCGATTTGTGATGCTGTGCATAATGAGTTAAGAAAGAGATAGACATACACGCATACACGCATGCACACACAGACGCACATACACACACACTTGTGCGCGTTTACGTCATTTGCTTTTTGACCAACATTTTTGCTTACTAATTGCGTTCAAATTGTTAACAGCGCGTCCAGTCGTGTTCGGTTTTTCGCTTTGTTCGCGTTCTGCTCATTAATCAAAGCGTCATGGCACGCCTAACAACTTTCCTAGATCCCTAGCTGCCTACTTCACCTCCATTTCCCTTTCCACCACTTCCCCTCCCACTACCATTTCCTCTTTTTCTTTTACTTCCTTTGCTATCCTTTTTTTTTTTTGTTTTTATTCTCTGTCGCCTTCATCGTTTTCGTTCTCTATTTTCATTTCAATTTAATTTCTTTGTTTTTTTTTTTTTTTTGTTCTGCTTTGTTTTGGGTTATTACGCTGCAGTACAATTAAAAATCGCTTAATACCAATTTGACTTGGCATTTGGTCTAGTGGTCCGCAATGTGGCTGCCATCATTTCTCTTCCGGGCTTATTGAAAGTCTCGTCTGCTGTTGTCAACAGGTGTCAACAAAGTGCCGACCCCACCATAGCGTACGAAACAATTAACAACTTGTACAGTTTTGGCACGCGTCCTGCTACAGCTCGTGTAAAGAGCAACCGGGTTCTTACCAGGGTTGCCAGTTAATGTGCTAATGACTCTTTACCTAACTAACACAAGTCGGCGACGCAAAAGGTAATATCATCTGAGCTGCAACCTGCGAGCCAGTTTGCCACAAAAAAGCGGCCACACAGGAAGTCATGGGTAGCAAATCTGAGCACAGGCTAGAGGTTCTTTTCAGTTCGCAAACGAACTTTACAGTAAAGCCAACCTATTATGATTGCTTTAATTGTAATACCGGGTAAGCCCAAGCGACATTCTTAAACACAAATAGAGAAAGTATTTTCTGTCAGCAAGCATCAAAGGTTTTTCGAAATCGCACCCTTTGTTTCAGATTTACGATGAATAATTTCAAAAATGAAAACGAGATTCTCAAATGTCAAATATGTTATTAATTAAATACAAGCATTGCAAAAATGTACGATAAGTAAACAAAGCGTTAGAGCGAGAAAGCATAATAAATGGCTGCGAATATGCTAAAAGCCGTATCACACTAAACGTTCACGTCGATGCACAAATACCTAAGTAAATATTTCAAATTGGCTATTTGTTTCAATTTGCGTTCTTTGTACGATTTCAGCACATGTGACACATTAAATATGAATGTCTGCCCACAAATTGCATTTTACACGCATCGACAACCCTGCATTGTGGCGCATTGCCAAATGCAGCCTACAATGTGAAAACTTCTAACGCCAACGTCGCTCTGTCGATACGCAGCAAATACAAACAGCATTTCGTTGAATTTTTCATTTTAGATTTTATTCTTGCCCTGCCTTGCTTTTCTAATTTGTTTTTTGTGTTTTTTTGTTATTTATAAATTTTTGCTTTTAGCGAGCATTTGAAATATTTAATGAATCGCATTATTGCCGTTGCCGTTGTTGTTATTGTGGCCATTACCGTTGGTTATAAATAAATCAAAGGCAGCGGCAATGCTTCGTATGCGACGTATGCGTACAAGCAGAAAGAAGCGAGAGAGTAGCAGAAGCGTTAACAAGAGCATCCAGAGCAAAATGTGTGCCGCCTTTGTAGGCTAAAGTGTCAGTTGGTGAGTGAGGTAGCAATAGCAAGTGAGCATGGCGAGTAGCGGCATTTTTTGCCTTTCCTTAATTGTTGTAGTTGGTGTTGTTGTTAACGTTGCCGCTGCGTTGGTATTTTTATAAGATTTTATGTATTTTAATTGCAAATAACAGTCGGGGAATACGTGTACGTTTCATTTTTATTTTATGTTCCTTTCGTTTTTTTATGTTTGTGGTTCTCTTTTTTCAATGAGTAAAACGCATAAATTTTGTTACCGTTGTGCATATTGTTGATGTTGTTGCTGTTATAGCGCCATGTGGTTTGTTTATTTTTTTTCTCTCTTTTTTCTTTTACAATATGGTAAATGCAGGCAGGTGTCCGCATGCGAACCTGTGCATGTCTATACAGGTGGGTGGGTCAGTTAAGTGGTTGCTGTTAGTGCCTTTGTGTGCCGTTATAAAATGCAATTTTCAATATAATCGTGTGTATAAAATTAATTTTGCTTTTACATTCTTTCTTGCGGGCATTTTGCAGCTATTAAACTATTTTGTGGTTATTGTTTTGTTTTAGCTGCTGCCTGCAATGTAATTAATTCGATTTTTTTGCGTTGTGTTTGTTGTTGCTGTCACTTTTTTGTATAATTATTAAATACGAAAAAATATTTAATAGCATTTGATGCAAGTTCTTTGCCGTTTGTTCTGTCGCCGTTCGCGTGTGATTTTTACCGTTTAATACTCGCGACGCACGAATTGCAACTGTCGCCATATTCGCGTTTCATCAACCTCATCATCATCATTAAACACAACTTCATCATGTTCTTCGGCATTATTATGCCGCACACTGCCTGTGATACCCTTGCAACTGCCTGAACGAGCGAGTGAGAAGACGCCTGTGCTGCTGATAATAGCAACGGTAATGGAGAGCGCAAGGGTGAGCGTTGATAGTGAGAAGAGCACGCGCAAGATCGCGTGCCAAAAATACAAAAATATGATATCAAATTTTTATTTGGCAGCTAGAAAAAAAAAAAAAGAAGACAAACATTTAAAATAAACAAATTTTCTCATTTTTCTGCTTGTTTATGTAAAAGTTTAATAGCTTACGAGTATAATGCATGCCACAGCTTACAACAAATGCGCAGGCAGCATCAGAGCTTTTTATACAACTAAACTCAACATGGTTCTGAACTAATCGTACTTTATTGCAGGTTTCAACTGCAGGAAAGTAGTATCTGAGCATTAAAAATGGCATAGCGTTATAGCTGCCATAAAACTCAGCGTTTCTTCAATCTCAGAAAATGCTAAGTGCCGAAAAATTTAAGGCATGTAGATATTCTCTATCAACAAAAATCATCAGGAACTTTTCTCACTTAAGTTGACCTGTAGTGACTTTACTCGTAGCGTAAAAAAATTTGCCCTCTGTCACAAAAGCAAGCAAACAAAAGAAAATTGTAAAATTTGAAAATATTCGTAACGCGCGCCCAAACAAATCTCAAGTGCGAGAAACTAAAGTTGTTAACTTACGCAACAACATTTAATTAGCAACACCCACCAAGAGCAGCCCAACAACAATTGTACAATTTTATTGCTTACCACTTAAGTCATGGCAGTAAAACACAACAAGGGCAAATAAATAAAAAAACAAAATGTCATGGCATTACAAGTAATCCTGACGCATCAAGCTTGTAATAAGGCTTAAAGGAAACGAAGAAAAAACGGTCGTAAAATAGTTGCGAAAGTGTCAAGGTCCCATGTCCATTCAATTGATGGAATGTTAAATGCCAAACATCCTCAGCAATTAAAAAAGAAGGCCGCAGAGATTTATACGAACTGAAGTCGTAAAAGAGAGCAAGTTAAGAAGAAGACCACCTACATGCACACTCTATACGTGAGTATCATGTCCGCCTTAGTTTAGTGCAAAAGCAGCTAGCGCAGTGATGACGCATTAAAGATAATGAAAGCATTGGCCAAATGACTTTGTCAAACCCAGCCAAGCCGACACCTTTTGCTTACATGAGCATCGTAAGACTGACGTCATGTTGGTTAACTTTAGAGGTTTCA
>JBAMBQ010005231.1:17500-19522 GCA_037044495.1 Stegana nigrithorax | reverse complement strand
GCCTGCCTGCCTGTCTGTCCGGCTGTCTGTCTGTCCGGCTGTCTGTCCATGTGTGCCTGTATGCACTTCTCAAAGCTTTAAGATCAATTCTTGTGTGCTGACTTAGCCAGGCTACATTACGTATACAAAAGTGCACCGGCTTTGGTTATTGTATTCGCTAAATGGCAGCTGCTCCACTACATGCCACGCATACGTAATGCATTTTCAACTGCACTGCGCTAAAGCTGCACTCGTGCACAGAACAGAAGAAGAAGAAGAAAGAACGAAAGCTTCGTTGAAAAGCTCAGTCATTTACTCATTGCCATGCAAGACGCTTTAGCACACATACTCACCATGCTCTCACTCACTTTAATTATTGTCTGCTTTTGTCAACGCTCTCTCTCTCTCTCTATCTCTCTCTCTCCCTTTCTCTGCCATGCGGCCTCCTCAAGCTGTCGTCGAGAAGGAAGAAGATGCGCTGCTAGACAATAATTTCAGCATTAACCCGTTAAGCTGAAGCTTTACTACAGTTTAAATAAGACACTTGTCTTTTGGCTTAAACAACATACAGCACCCAGCATCCCCCACACCCCGACATTGGCGTTGCTTGACAGTGTTATGGCATGGCCTAGCAGAAGATGCGGCCTCGAGTGGCAGTTGTCTGATTATTTAAAGTGACCCTTTGTTTTACATAATAGAAACGTACAAACACATATGCAAGACTATGACGTCGTTAGCTTTTATGCGTTATGCGATTTGCACTTTGTCTTTATTATTTGTTATTATTATCCTCAATTTAGCTCCGTTCTCTCTAGTAATAGGCAAGACGCTTTTGCGTTATTATGTCTAATGCCACATGCTTAATGTTATTGTTGTTGTGATAGTGCTTCTAGTTATTGTTTTTGTTGGAGTTGCTGTTTGTATAAATTCAAAAATCATTTAATATTTGTTAGGCCAACAAGCCAAGCATCACTTGCAAAGCGTTTGACATCCATTAACCTTTTTAGATTTTGCCTAAGATGCTGCGCGGCATCTCATGCTCTTTGCTCACTACACAAGCTGCGCCAACAGCACGTTAAACAAGAAAGAGAATGAAAAGCAATGCAAACAACGCTTACGTGAGCCTAGGGTCCGGGCAAGTCTGCATAATTATGCATCAAGTGCTCTGTTGCTTCGTTGCTGCTTCGTTGCTGACATGCCAGAAAGTGCAGTAAGTGCAAAAGAAAACGATAGCAGCGGCGAAGGCCATGACAACGGCAAAGGCAACGGCAAAGGCAACGCAGAACGATGTTCTCGTATGTCGAATACAACAACAAGAATTCAATTGGATTTTCAATTAAATACGCAGACATAATAATGAGGTAACATTTAAGCTTACTGAAATTAACAAGCGGCCAAAAGCAATCAACATAAACACACACACACACACACACATATTCACATACACATGTACTTAAATATTTACTTACATATGCACTTGCATGTGCACATACATGCTTATGCCATATTTGCATGGATAGCACACAGCGTAATTAACGCAGACGCTTTTGGGGCTCGAGCTGCCGTCCTGCTTGCAGCTGCATGCGCATGCAAGAATTGAAATTTATGTTTTCCGCAATTAAGTTGGGAGCATGAGCACGCTTGCCTGCATTTGGCCTGCCGGAAAGCTTGCGGCCGTTCGTTTACGTTTGCCAAACACATGACAAAATGCAGTTGCCGAGGATGCTCTGGAAACGAAGTGGCTCCGTGCGCCGTTCGGCACCGAAGCGTGGCTCGTGGCTCGTGGCAAAAAGTAGTAACTCACTGGAAAATAGACAAAATCGACAAACCAACAGACGACAAACGCACAAGGACGCCGCTGAACGGACAAGCAGGCAGCCACATAAATTCACGTGAATTGTATGTGTGTGTGTGTGTGTGCGAGCGAGAGAAAAAATAGGAAAAGGAGAATCGGGCAGAAGCGGCAGAACGGGGGCCATGAAGAATCAGTCTAAGCATGTTCGGCTGTTGGCTGCTAAAGTCAACATTGCATTTGCGTGTGCG
>JBAMBQ010005231.1:0-15000 GCA_037044495.1 Stegana nigrithorax | reverse complement strand
GCATAACACTACAGCCCCCACATGCAATGTGCTGCCGTGACACGTCATGCACATATACCGTATTGCGGTGGAGTTGAACATGCAATTGTCACCTAAAATCAGAAAGGTTAATGCATAAATATACAGACACACACACAGCACACAGCCACACCCGCAACCGCACCCACATGCACATGCACGCATCAAAGGCAGCTGGCCCCTTGTGGGTCAACTGTCTGCTCACTAAACTCAAACCGTGCAGATTTGCCTTGCTCTCAGCAGCCGCTTGCTGCCTGCTGTTGTTGTCGTGTTTATTGTGGTTATTGTTGGAGTTGTTGTTGTTGTTGTTGCCGCCATTATTCAGCCACAAAGACTATATACACAATTAATATAATTATGCGCCTAGTGCTGTGTAGTGAGCAGCCGAGTGCTGGCTAACATTTGCAAATGTAAATTTATTTTCAATTAACAATTCACAATTAAATGCAATTTCTTCTTATCGTTGTTGTTGCTGTTGTTGTTGTTAAACCTACAAAAACGATTCGCAAAGGAAATGGCAAACTTCCACTTGGTAATTATTATGCTTTACCAACGTTTTCGCAACAGCAGCAACAGCACCCGAAAACGGCTGCCTTCGGGGCATTGTTACAAATATTACCCAGTGTCTGTTGACACGCACACAAACATACGAATGTGGCGAATGATTCTGGCTTGTGTCGCTCTACTCGGCTTGCACAGCATGGCACATGCTGCCAAATGATTAATACAAAATAACTATGTTTATTATATTGTTGGAGTTTGCACTTCCGTTTTACGTTAAGCAGCAGATGGCGCACAGCAAAGCACAGCAAAGCACAGCACAGCACAGCACAGCACATTCAACCAGGCAAGTGCGGCAAGCTCTTGGCCACAAAGCCATTAGGCGGTACACACACACACTCACATTCGCAGGCATATTGACTGCGTTGCTCCTTACGCGTTTTGCGTCTACGCGAGACCATGTGCACCGCCATTAGATATTTCTTCAGCCTCGGCGTGGAGCGCGATGGCGGCGCCATGGCTAAGAAGCGACGTGCGTACGTATGAAACACGCTGATGAACACTATCCCATTGATTTATGCATCATAAACTATGTTAAATTATGCGTTATTTACACTTAAACAAAAAACAAAAAAATACCAAATCAAAAATAAACAACAATTTGTAAATATGCAGAAAAAGAGAAAAGCGCAAAGCCAGGCAAGACACGAAAATGTCGCGCTACGAAATTGCCCCAAGTGCAACTTTGTGCTCGTCTTTTGCCACTGAATATTTTCGCATAAATTAAATGCACAATGCACTCTTGTCAACGTTGCCTTTATACGTTTTGCTTTTGCTTTTTTTGTCATTTTTTGTTAATGTATTTATTTATTTTTTATCCCTTGTTTTACCGTTGTTACTTTTGTCAGCACAACGAAAATCGTTGTTCATTTGGCTTCTTTGCCATAATAGTTTTTCTTTTTGCACTTCCACTTATTTTACTTTTCTTTGTTTTCTGTTCTTTTTTTATTTTGTTCTAAGCCGAAAAAAACAAACAAAACAAAAATACAAATAAAGAAAGAGCAACCAAAATAGGTCATAGCCTAAGTGTTTTGTGTATGCGCTACTGACCAAGTGGCAATGGAACAACACCGGAGCAAGAAAACGCATTAGGTCAAGTCAAGTTAAGTCACGTGAAAGGAAACAAAGCCCAGGGCATGCGTTTTATTTCGTAGGCGCACGTAGGCGAACATGCAATAACGGCAGCAGATTGCTTTCAAATCCGCAGCATGCACAATTTTGCAACGAACTGCTCCGCTTTGCTTGGCTCGGCCTAGCTTCGCTTTTACCTTGCCAAGCACAATTGAGCAGGCTGAAGTGGATGGCAACCAAACCGCACTTCAATTTTCCAACAGTCTACGGCCGTAACATTTTAAACATTTTTCATAAAAACAATGCCAATGTAATACTCGCATTTCTGCTGGTCAGCGGTGCGTATACTTAATGCAATGATTACGCATAAAGTTTGCGCATTTTTTAGCGGCTTCAAATAAAAGACAACAAAAATAGCAAACGTAAACTGTAAAAACATTTATATATGTACTTCTTTTGCTTTTATTCATTTAATTGCTAATTTATTTATTTATTTCTTTTATTATATTGTTTTTTCTTGTTTTTTCTTTTGTAATTTTCTTTTTATGCATGTAAATGTATACCATAAAATAAAATGCAACTACTTAAGAGGCAAAGTAACGAGCCAACATTTGCACTGTTCAGCGTAAAATGCATCATACAATTTAAACTATGCAATACATTTAAGAGACGAGGAAGAATGAGAAGAAGAATAAGGAGAATAAGTAAAACGAAAGAAACAACAACAACAACGAGTAAATAAAGTGCTCTATGGATGCGCACAAGTAGTACATAACACAAAGCTACACGTTTAGAGCAAAAAACTAATGAAAACAAAAGAAAAGGAAAAAATGTGGAAAAAGTACACAAACACAAACTCAAACTTAGGGCAACAAACGAAAATGAATGAAACGAGTTTCACAAGGAATGAGTAAAGTAAGCAAAAAACAGAAACGAGAAATTGAAGAACTTTTGCTACGGCTTTAACGAGTACAGGTAGGACCTTACCTCTAAAGTGAGTGAATTGTTGTTGTTGTTGTAGTTGTTATTGTTGTTGTACTTGTTTTTATTACTTGCTTTCGTTTCTTTTTTTTTTTTTTGTTTTCCTAAATTTTTAATTTTTTTTTTTTGTGCTAGCTTTTTCCGTTTTAAATAACGTGTTTTTTTATTTTTTATTTTTTTTTGCTTCTGGTTTTGTTTGGGATTTCGTTTTTCTTTATTTTGGTTTCGTTTTGTTTTGTTAAGCAAAATGTGTTTCAGTTGGAGTTAGAGGATGATGATGATAGTGTGTTGCTAATGTCTGCTTATTTGATTTGATTTTATTTTATTTCATTTAATTTCATTTAAAAGCAATTTTACAGAGCGTAGACCGTGAGCGTCACCGCAATAGAGTGCCAAAGCGAGAGAGTGAGAGAGCGACAGCGATAGCGTTAACGTTAACGTGAGCACAACACTTTATTGGCGGTAAGCGCTGAGCGTAAGATATTCTACGTCTTTTTAGAGCTTCCAATGGATTTGTTTTTGTTTCTGTGTTTTTGTTTTTTTATTTTTTTTGCACCCGATTTTGATTTTATTTTAATTCGGTTTTAACTGTTATTCTTTCTCTTGTTGTGCTTGTGTGCTGAAGCGTGTAGAGAGTAGCAGGAACATAGACGGACGTTTGCTTTTCTTTTCTTTGATATTCTTATTGTTATTGTTATTCTTGTTATTGTTGTTGTTGTGTTGTTTTTTGTGTTATTGTTTTAGGCTACTGCTTAAATGTCGGATGTTGACTAGGCTAGTCTAGTAACACATTAGATTTACACACGCTATGCGATGCACGATAACGATAACGATTACAGTTATTATTGTACAATGTTGCGCCTATGTATGCAATGTAAGAAATGCAGTTGTATATGTATATATATACATACATATATATATATATATATATATATATATATGCATATACATAAAGATTTATATATAAAGGTATATTCATATGTAAATATACATATATGACACAAAGACGAAAAGAAATAAAAGAAAAGACAATGTGAACAAAAATCGTTAGTACAATTATTGTTGCTGTTGTATCTGCATTAAAATATTAGAAACACGATATACGATATTACGTTATTAGTTGAAACAAATACTAAAAGTAGGCAGTACAATACTCGCAAATACCCTACTATGCCACATTTGCAAAGCATTACAGCATTCGATAGTCAGCAACGTTATAAGTTTGACGATAATTGTCAAACCTTAATCAAAGACTAGCTTCTGAAGCAAACCTCGACATGGCAGCCATTTAACTTACAAATGCTATGCTTTGCATACATGCACATTTATACATATATAATGTAATGTTAATATACAAATATACACATGAATATGTTAAACAGCTGACAGTTTTTCGTGTTTTTTGCTCTGCGTCATGTGAAATGGATATTTCGCAAATACACTTCCAATCGAAATTGATTGCAAATCTCCTACCATACAACTACAGACATAGGATATACACACGAATATTCACTTTGTGATTGCTGTTGGGTTTACTTTACGTTTTATTTGTACTGCATACTTCTAGTAGGAAAATGAAGCTATGTACTACAAAGTTGGGTTTTAGAAAATAAAAAACAAAATGAAAAAATAAAAAATAAACAAAAGATAAACAATTCAGAGTGTTACGTTGATGGAGTGGAGTGCGAGCATTGGATCCACTGCGCTAACCCCATTAATACCAAATGAACAACTGACACAACAGAGAAAAAAATTTATTAAAAAAAAGCTGAAGAAATAAAATCAAAATAAAAAATATGAAGATAAATAAAAAGTAATTGAATTGTTAATCAATGTAAACAATTAGAAAATGATTATTTTTATTGATTAGTTCACTTGAATACAGCTCAGTACAGTTGGCAGATAATAGACATATGCAATTGCAATAACAACATCAATCATAATTAATACGAATCCATACATGGTTTTGTGTACTGTAGTTCGAACGATATTAAAGTTTAAATTACGATTATTCGAATACATGAGGAAATAACTCAAGAGTAAAGCAATTTAACTGAACGGAACACAACGGAACTCAACAGAACCCAACGGAACTCAATCGAACGAAACATAAGCGAAATGAAAAGCAAAGTAAAAAACTTCACACAAAGAAAATTGATTAGGAACACTTAGAAATGTTGGAAATTTAGAGGCAGTCAGTTACGGATTTGTAGACATAAGAATCGATACTTATATGAAGATACATTTAGATATACACTGTATTTAAATATATAATATTTATATTATAATATTATGTATGGTTATATGCTTGGGACATAATGCTTTTGTTTATAGACAGTTAAAGAAAGAGACAGACGGTTATAGGCAAAGGCAAAGATGGATACAAAAAAGTAGGAGAGAAAGAGATAGAGAGAGATGATTTAGATAAACAGATAAATAGATCGACAGATAGACAAATAGACACGAGTATACAAATAGTTTAAGGTAGTGATAGAGTTTGGTCGCACGAAATAATAGTGTAGTGCCAGCGCATAGCTGGGCATCATGTACTCACTTGAAGAGCCGCCCCCAGCGCCAGGTGGCGGATATGAGAACCAAAATTGATGTGCCAGTTTGGATTGGCCCAAGTTTGGGCTTTCTGCAAGTGAAAGAGAGAACGATTTAATTATTGTTTAAATGACTTAACAAATGTTTTGCATCATCATGATGCACGAACGTATGAGTATATTTATGACTGATTCACTGGCTGACAGTACAGCTGAGGGACTAACGGACTGACTGTTTACTCCTGCGAGTGAGTCTGTAGGCGCGAGTGCTTGACTGTGTACAATACCTAAACAAGTGCTCCGCACACGGTGACTTAACAAAGCAAAGTAAATGCGGGCGACTCATTCAAAACTCGGTTGTTTATTCAACAAAATATTATGCGAGAGGCAACAACAAACCAGAAGACGAGTATGAGTGGAATACGAAAAACAAATGTTGCTGAAGCATTTGACGTGCCGACATATTGCAGAGCAAAGAAATTTTATTTTGTTTTATTTATTTATTTCTTTTGTTTTTTCTCACGTTTTTTCAAAAAATAATTGCCACATAGAGAAGACAATTCCACATAAGAATGTAAGTATGTATGCACGTTTGAGTTAGATAATGAACATATGAACTTATGCTTAAGAAGGAATAAGCGGACGGACAGACGGACGTGCGAATACGCGAAAGAATGTACGGGTGGCTCACACATGTGAGGAATTCCCGATGCTACATATATGATTTGTTGTTGTTAATTTTGTTATTACAATTGTTGTTCTTACTATAATTTTTTTAATTATTGCTGTTTTTGTTGTTTTATTATCGATATTGTTGTTGTTGTATTCTTCAAAATTTGTAATTTTATTTCATTAGTTTTTTGTTATTGTCAGCTCGTCACTTGAACGCTTAGCAAAACTTAGCCAACGTCAAAACATTATTCAAATATTTGGACTGCAGCCAATAAGCAGCGCACAGCCGAGCCATGTCGTAGAGGGTCGAACGGACAGCCAGGCAGACCGATATAGCGCAAAAAGTCGAGCGAAAAATAGCTAAGACCATTGTGCAATTACAATATGACAAGGTACACAAAAAGAAAACGGAAAAAAAAAACATTTTTAAATTCAATTAGTTTTAGAAAATTAGAAAATCGCCAACTTAGACAACATTTTTGCGCAGTGTATAAGTGGAGGGCAAAGCAGAAGGCGAAGCGAAACCGCCTTATGAAGGTGTCGACAATGTTGCGCCGCAAAACTTTGCCACTTGCACGCGAATTGCAAATAGCTTAAATAAAAAAAAAAGTGGGAATAAAATAAAATCAAAAAAATATAATATTGTTTTATATGCAAATAAGACGTCGCATCAGAAATAAGCGAATTGTGCAGCTATGCATGAGCTATGCCGCCATTGCGATGACATCATTAAGGTCAACTTTGTAATTATCATAATTGGTTGGTATTATCATAACCATGAGGTAGGCAAAAATAGAGCACTAACACTTCTGTGAGGCCAACTTTCAGTCGGTTTAAGTTAATTAAACGTCAGGTAGTTGTCAAGGGCCACCAGCAGACATTGTCACTTAATTGGCTATGCGGGCTATAAAAAGAGTTTCACAATTCAAAAATCATCGGCTCAAGGGCTAATTAGCCTAAATGGAACACACATATATGTATATAGGACCGACCAACCGCTTTGGGTAGCATCTTTACGTGCAGCATAGTATCCGCATTAAGCGCTTAATAATGCGGTCAAGGCAATCGCAAAATGCTAATCTCCTGCACTACAAAAACAGTTTGCTCATCATCACAAGCAAGACAGCAACAGTAGGGAGGCATACAGCGAAGCAGCAAGCCGTCACACATCTGGATCAGGCCAACCAGCCCGGCTTAGCCCAAGCGTGAAACGGCATTTCAATTAACAAAAACCATTAACAAGATCTGCGCTGAGCCTTTGCGGTAACGCTGCCATCATCCTAATGCGTTAAGTGGCGTTAACACACGTTAACATGGGCTGGCACGCATGACGACAAAGATTATGACAAAACTAAAAACAAACCAAAAAATAAAAATAAAAACAAAAAATTATGTTGCTTAAGTGGGCTAAGCCTTTGATTGGCAGGTACTTAATGTTGCCAATAGGTGACTAATCACAGCCGCCTGCTCTGAAGCAGACGCCAGATTGCCAACATAGGAGCGCCTGATGACTATACGGCAAATTAATATGGCATGTACTCGTATGTACATTGTTTTACTTATGATGGGCATATGCTGATGCCTTCTATCAATCAATTACTTTTGTAGCACATAAACGCTCACAATAGCAATAATAAAGCACTTGTCAGTGAGCGATGGCCTTGAGTTAGTGGCTTACTCTGCACAAATGCAATGAGATATCGTACGTACATACTCATATGTATGTGCATGCACATATGCAAATCAGGCCACACTTTGCATACAGCTAATATGCGTATATCGCGAAATCATTGCAATCATTGTGTATATTACAGAGCACATCACCAATAACAGCCACTGCAACAACAACAATAGCAACAACAGCAACAGCAACGGTTACAGCCACTTGAGCACTCACACATGTGCAGCAAATGTTCGACATCGACAGCCGACAGCTATCAGCCGACAACCGACAACCGACATGCAAATGAGATGCACAAAAACATAATAAAAACTTATTTCAAAAGCGAAATTAAATAGCATAAAAAAATTTAGAAAAGAGCAACACGACAGCAGCAGCAACGACAACAGCAAGAGCAACAACAAATACAACAAATAAAAGCACAACGCTGTGGCGATACGTGAGTTCACTTATTTCGCTTGCATATTTATCAAGAATGAATACCTTTCGTCTTTTTCAGACCGAGTTTGCGTTGACGTTGTCGTTTTCGTAGTTTCGTTGGTAGATCGCACATTTCCTCCTTCCCCTTTTATGACCAATCACAAGTCAATATACAGATATAAGTGCTAAAATAACAACAGCAACAACAAGAACAGCCACAGCAGCAGCCAGCAGCCGACACATAGCTAAACATAAACCAAAAACAAATACAAGAACAAACGATTGCAATGAAAATTTATGTCATCGCAAATCTCTCTCTTTCTCACTCTCTTTTTTGACATAGTTTATGTCTGATCCCTCGTTAACGAATTCCTGTTAATTAACAGCGGCCCAACAGTGATCAACAGTGACCAACAGCTATGCGACAGCTACACAACATCTTCCTTCTTATTTTTTTGAATTATGAAAACAATTCAAAAATACAAATTAAAAGACATTAAAATCAAAAAATTCCTGCCGAACACCTTGGCTGCCCGCTATAATATTCAAATTTAGACATAAACTATGTTACGATGGCACTGCGTGCAGTGTAGTGACTTCTTGTCACCAGTTCACTAGTGGTTTCTCTCTTACTTTCTTCTTTTTTGTTTCTCGCAGCTTATTGTGCGTGATTAAGTATACACTCTCTTTAGTCGTTATAGTTTATGTGGAAAAATATTTTGATATGCCAACTCAATTAAAATGTTTAGTGCGAAAATAAACAGAATGTTCGGACTCTGTTTCTGTTTGTTTATGGATTTTTTCTTGTGTTGTTCTGTGTTTTTGTTGTTAATTTTGTGCTATTGTTGTTGTGATTGTTCTTGCTGTTGTTGTTGCTATTTTGTGTTTGTTGATTTCACGAGCTGATTATCGATCAAAATACCAAACGGAACTAAACAAGTTCGTATGCATAATACTCTTTCAACATTTGTTCCGTTGTGCTGCTTCGATTGGGTGTGTGGATTGTGCACTTTAATTTTTATTATACTCGTATATTTCTTACGGGGCTAGCTAATGTATATTTTTGCTTTTTGCTTTGCTTCTCTCTTTTTCCTTTTAGTTTCTTGCTATGGCTGCGACTGTGGCTGGCTGTTGATGCTATTGAATCTGATGATGTTGACAACAACAACGTTGGATTTATTTTTGTTGTTTTGATTTTTGCTGCTTCCAAAAAAATATTTAAATAGCATTGCTAAAAATAAATTGACTTGATCAAGAAATTGCAAAACCCTGAATAAATCATACAAAATATGCATAATCCTTTTCACGCCCAAGCTCATGCTGAGACTCACGCCCGTTAACTCCAACTGCGATGACAAAATGATAATGAATTTATACATAATAAGGCATACATACACACACACACACACACTCAGACGATCAGACATAGATGGCACTGCACAGCACAGCACAGCAACTGTGGCATGCCTTTGAGGCCAACTAAGTAAAATAAAGCACACGTCTGCAATCTCAAGTTGGCATTGTATAAGAGTAAGTGCATGTGAACTTAATAGTTAGACAACAATGGCACATGTGAGTTATCCCGTAGCTAAACGTAAGTATATTCTCACTCGCATGTTGTTGTGCAAGGACAAGGCATGCGACATGAACGCAGACAATTCAGGGCAAAATAGGACAAAACAAAAGGGCTGCCTGCTGAGCATCGTGCGTAAAATCAATTGTGACTTTAACCAAGCGTAACTCCGGCGCAGCAGCAGCAGCAGACAGTACAAATCGAAAGCGACAGCGAATGTTCAAATGAAATTGATTTGATTTTCGCTGCGAGATCCAATTGAGAATGGCAAACGACAATAATGGCGCACAGCACGGAATGGCTTAAATGGCATCGACACATAAAGTTGCTCGTTAAATGAGCGACCAAGCAGCCGGAGTCAGATTAGAACAAAAGGAGAAGTAGAAGAAGAAGAATAAGCAACGCACAGCTCTTGGACCCAACTCAATGCTCATTGCCAATCACCAGCATTGGCACCATGACCAAACCAACTGCAGGAGTAGCAGCAGCCGTGTCCCCATTCCCGCTACCGCTACCGTCGTTACCGTCGTTACCGTCGTTATCGTCGTCATCGTCGTCAGTACCATAGTCTGCTTTCACATCATCAAATTGGCTGCAAACCGTAACGAACTGAATTATGGTAAATGTTGCCTCATTGAAATTGAGTCTGAATTGTTTGGCCAGGAAGCGAAGGCAAAGGCAGAACCATAAAAAACACAAAAACCGCAAGCGCACTTGCACACACGCACACACACATTCAACTCACACATACCTATTCATAGAATGAATTTCGCATATGTATAATAGATGTGCAATGGGAAGTCAGTATGTTCTATTCGTACGTACATGTGGTCTGTGCGACAAGCATCCCTAAGTATGCCACCAACCAGCGTATAAAGTATGGCAAAAACTGCTGAGCAAAGCAACGCCAAGTGGCTGCGTGGCTGTTCGCTATCCTAGTCCGATCCCAATTCCAATCCCGAACTACTCGACTGGACTGAGCGACGGCCAAGGCGACTTGACGAGCAGACATGCGAGGCGTGTTGACTGCGGCAGGCAAAACATTGACAACAACAACAACTGTGCCATTGTGCGAAATGGGAATGGACTGCAGGCAAGAGATAGAGCAGCGTAACACAATATTATGACATACTCAATTCTCACAAGTAGCTTTTATGTTTAGACACAAACTTGAATCCCATTGGCTATGGCAGTTTGCTTTCTTCCTCTCGCCGCGCCTCCGCGCGCCTTGCAGGTTTCGCTTTCGTTTCGGTTTCGTTTGGTTTGATATTTGATATTGCATCTGCTTTGGTTTGGTTTGGTTTGGTCAGGCAGCGCTGCCGATGAAGGCGGTATGACTTGTCGGTAGTAAGAAATGCTTGCGAAAAAAAAATGTACACAAGACGCTTTTGCCTTAGCAACCTAGCGACGACGAACTCAATCTACTATCCAATTCAGCTGACAGCACAGCGCAGCGTAACTCAGCTTAGCAGTGCAAGCAGCAGTGGCCAGCATTGTCATCGTCCTTCTCGTCGTCACTATTGTTGTCGTTGTTTTTGTTGTTGTTATTGTCGTTGTCGCAGTCAACGTCATCCTCTTTTGCTGCCATCATGCGAAAATCGCTCGTTTGCATTTGCGGTGAATAAACAACAAAAAGTGACTCTAAGAAGCATGCTCCCTCTAACTTTTTGTAGCATACTTCGAGGCGTTGCCATGTGTACATGGTGTGAGTGTGTTTGACTATGTGCTAGGATATTTTATTACCATTACAATTTAATGGCTGCGCTGCTGTTGCGCCTTCAACTTGAATATTATGGCATCTATTAATATTTGATTCTTAGACACTCAACAGCAAGGCAGCAGCACAGCAGCAGCAGCAGCAGCTTCATTCATTCATGCCAGCAACCATTAAGCCAGCCAAACACACAGCCTAAGCCACAGTGGTTGGCAACAATGCGGCCAAGATGTACATAATACAATATTAAAATTCCGAAGTACCGCAAAGCTGAAGCAACCGTCGTTAGACAAATGCACTTAAAGCAAGTATCCGCATATTTGAGCAGGCTCACAATGTTCGAAAGGCTGCTCCACAAGTTGAGCCATGCAGCAGAAATAAATCAGTGGCGCAGCACAAAGCATAGGAAAGCCAACTGCGGCCACGCCCATGCGCACGCAGAAGGCGCTGACAATTAGCTAAGCTAAGAAATTAATAAAATACAATAATAAACGGAAATAAAATAAAAACAATAGTCGACCTTAGGCCGATAAACTATAATGCCAACTTGGCTTAGCCAGCAATGGAGGACTTTAAATGCAGGACATGCTGGACATGCTGGGCTTGGCTGGACTTATTACAAACGTAATAAAATGCAGGCAAACGCCATGTGACTACGTGATTTGCATATGAAGAGCCAACCACGCACAAATCATTTGCAAAAGGCAGACAAAGTGTTGGCAGAAAATAAAGGCAATATGGAGCTTGAAAAGAGAGAGGCAGACTGTGGGAGAGTGAGTGAGAGAGAGAAATGAAAGGGAAAAACTGTTAAAAATGTTGAAGAACATGCCGAGATTGGCATTCGGCATTACTCAACGCAATCAATTGACACGCAATGCCGAACTCCCCGTCGCCGTCTGCGCCTTGCGACTTCAGGACCGGTTCCGGTTCTGGCATTTCAACTGCCATTGCCACTGGCACTGACTCAACTGTTCTGCCGCTTGGCACGCTTACCCAACGCCAGGCCTGCCTTCAAGCTGAGCTAAGCTGCTGGCTCAACGCTGGCTTGTTTGTGAGTTCGTTAGTTGGTTGCTTGGTTGCTTGGTTGGTTGGTTGGCTGCTTGGCGGAAAACTGTGCCAAGGGCGCCGCACATTTCTTGTGTGCAATGCAAATTGAGGGGGGTAGGGCAAACATTTTATTAGAATTTTTTCGTGTAAAAGGAAATCTACGCAATGCAAAAATAAATCAAGTCAGCGCAACACAAAAAGAAAAACCAAACCAAAAAAACTCGTCCGACCGCCATCTGGCCGACATCTCGCACTCGCAGCAATGCCATAATCTCTCTCTCTCTCTCTCTCTTTCGCGCTACTCCACACTAATGCTGCCTCGAACTATTCAACGTGCTCTCGCCTTCGCATGCTCTTGGTGTCCTATTCGTTGTTGTTGTTTCCGTTTTTGTCGATGTGTGTGCGTGTGTGCGACGCTGATAAACGATTCGAAGCTGCCGAAACTTGAGCAGAATGTTCATTTTCACATTTTTAAATAGAAGCAGCGCCAAATGGAAAAACGAAATACAAAAAAACTAGAAAAATAAGATAAAAAATAAGAAAAAAAAGGGAAAATAGCCAAAGTTTAAAAAAAAGAATAAGAAAAAATTAAATGTCTTAAGTACTCACGAAAATGTTGCTACATGTGTAGTTAAAATGCCATGCCCGACACTGATAAATGCGTTTAAAGGACATTAGATAGTGTCACACAGAGCGGCGTGCCAGGGCATGGCATAAAAAGCTGGCAGTGGGTAACTGTAGAGCGAATTGTGGATACTATGCAATAGAGAAGTCCTACATTTGGCACTTGGGGGTGTGTAAACTATAAGGGAGGCCAACGGCCGCCAATGGAAAGCTGCATAGCATCGAATCATTCGTCTATGTCGCCGTTGGCAGCTTTGTCGTCAACACTTTACCCAGTATCGGTTTTGTTTCGCTTGAGTTGAGCGAATTGCGAAATGTGAAATGCGAGCACCAAACAGCTTACAGTCCCCTACTGCCATGCAACAACAACAACTGACAACAAGTCAAGTAAACCAACCAACAGATGCAGGCAGACTAACTCACTGACTGGCAGACACGCAGACAGACAGACAGACAGTCAGACAGACAGACAGACAGGCAGACAGTCCGACGCCAAAGCATAAAAACCGGGAGTGCTTACAGACGAATGATATCCGCAAAATGTAGAAGACGGAAAAAATACTCATATATGAAAAAGGAAAGAAACATTTTGCGAACGATTTTAGGAAATGAAAAGCAAATTACAAACTGTTTAATCATTTATCAATGAGTTTCCCCCGTAGGAGCACAATCATGCCAACTGCCCCGTTTCAGTTCGGCAGCAGAGATGTCCAATTTGCGTTCTAACCGAAACTCGCACACACGCGCATACACACACACTGACAACACACACCCAATTGGGCGCAATTAGCATAAGTGTGTGTGCGCATCGCCGTAGCAAACTAAAGTGAACGCAACTCAACACTGGAGCCGAAACATTTAAAATGCGCTCATCTAATGCCAGAGGCGGCAGTTTGACAGTTTGGCACTTTGGCACTTTGGCACTTTGGCACTTTTGGCTGATATTTATGATGTAGTTTAACTGCGACAAGCATTCGAGCGTCGTAAGTCACTCGCGAGAAATTTTATGAAAGAAATTTGCCACAAAAAACAAAAAAAGAAAATGAATAATAAAAGCAGCAACATCAACATAAACTTCTATTATTTGTCGGCAAAATTTTAAACAGCAGCTGCATCAACAACAACAATAACTATAGCAGACCTGAGGCAGTCTGCTGACGCGAGTGAATTATCCTTGACAACTTGACATCACAGGCGCGTAAGATGCTTCAACGTCCTCGAACAGCAAAAACTGATTTAACAGTCAACATGGCATGTCGTGCTGAATGACAGGTAGACATGTCAGCATGCAAGCGCGTCAATAGCTCAGACTGTGCATGGAACAGCAAGCAACAGAAGTCTCTGCAGCAAGCCACATTACCGAGAAGAAATTAATTATTAACACAAACGCCATTCACGGTGCACTGCATTTCAATTCTCTTTTTCCCAGTGCCAGTTGAATTAGTCCTTAAAAGCTCATATGTACCTGACAACAGGTTTGCCTATAAAAATTTCGATCGTTTCCTGAATGCCAACAGAGGACACATACTTATCGTGCTGCCCTCGTATGTGCATATGTTTAAGTACCATACATATATTTACTTATTCATCCTTTTTTGCTTTTATTCACAGTATTAATTAGCAACACGTCAACCCTTTTAGCAACTTACTATTGAGCAATCACATATACACAATCCAAAATAATAATCAGCGCATTTGCATTTACACGACACTCAACACACACATGACATATTTTATATGAATTATTCTATTTATTTACAGACATGCTGAAGTAGACAAAATGCATGTGCATACATATGAATGTATATACATATGTATGTGTGTACGTATAAAGAAAATGGCATGACATAATGAAAGTGTTGTCATGTTAACAAGAATTCCCACTGTGGCAAACAGCATATAAATAAAAAAATAAACAAAAAGTGAAAACGAAAATTAAAAAGTGTAGCAGCGAACAGTTGTGTCAGTTGCAAAGGGTGATCCGTCAACGTAAATTAGATACATATTTCAAACGTGAAATTTCAGTTTGGAACGACAGATTCAGATTCTTTGGCTCGGGCGATGCAAGATATTGTGGAAAAATGAACATGGA
>JBAMBQ010005229.1:0-67071 GCA_037044495.1 Stegana nigrithorax | reverse complement strand
TACGTGCCCAAGTTTGTGGTCGACGCCGTCGAATATATCGAACGCACTGAGTGCATTGAGCAGGACGGCCTCTATCGCGCCTCAGGCAACAAGCTCTCCATCGATGAACTGAAACAGAAACTATGCGAAAGCAGTACATATGACCCGCGCTGGCTGCACACAGATGATATACATACGTTGACAAGTCTGCACAAGCAGTTCTTCCGCGAGTTGGGAGCGCCGCTTATACCGCAGGATTCCTACAACCGGCTGGGCCCGAACCTAAACGACGAAGCGGCAATAGACACGATGCGCGTGGTATTCGACGAGATGTGCGAGCCCAACCGTTCCACGCTGCGATTCCTCATCAAGCATCTGACAAAGTGAACACAGTCTCTTCAACCTTGCATATGTTCATAGCCAAACTAATCATTTACTTTTCCAATTTTGCAGTGTGGCTGCGCAATCGGCAAGTAATCGTATGCCAGCATCGAATTTAGCCATTGTCTGGGGACCCTGCTTGCTCGCCGCCAATCAGATTGAATTCAATTTCGGACGTATGAATATGCTTGCAAAGGTGCTTATCGAGAACTATGATCGGATATTCATTCCCGAAAATGAGCGATTAGTTAGCTAAGCAGTTAATTGTCTTCCTCCAATTTTAAGACGCCGCGTGCTTAAGTTTTTTTTAAATTTAGCTGATTGGTTGTTGTTGCTGCGGCCAATTAGATAAACAATGCATCACAAAATCGTATTCCAACATATTCTACCAAAACATAAACTACTGAGGTAAATCAACGACTCAAACCGAAACCGCGTAGTGATAAAAGATACTGAGTAAAAATAATAAAATATATATTAGTTATACGTTTTTAATAATGCTGATTTGTTTTTTATCGTATATCAATAATTTTTTTTTTTTTTATCGATATAGGTTTTTTTTTAATTTTTAATAATTTTAATTTATTTTGTGTTGTAAACTGTTTATCAAAATCAAAGCAAAAGACAAACAAAAAGTGTACGCGATTATTGATTTATTTTTAAATTTATAACAATTCTTTTAGTCAAATTTCGCACACAATGTACAGGGTATGCGTCTACGCATGGACCTTATGTGCCCACTGTGCTGTGCCAAAGATGTGGGCAGCCTTACGGTGTAAGCTAAAGTACGATAAAACATTAAGTTAATTAACGTATGTCTGTGTATGTATATACTATGTTTACACATGTTCTGCACCCATGGCAGCGTTTGCTTGAAACTTGGCTGTTGCTTTAATTCTTGAAATTGTTAATATAAAAACCATAACAGTATATAGTAATAATTATGGTCTTATTTTTAACTTACGGGTTGATATTTTATATTAGTATTGTTTGGGTTAATATTTTTGAAACAGTTCCGACTCACTTTCATCACAGATTTGATTTGATGACAAATATGTTTCGTTTACCATCCGTCTAATTTAAATATACCAAGGATTTGTTTCACAGCAACACATTTTTGCCGTCTAACTGCATTAGAAGATTTTGTCTTTTGTTATATTCTTTTTTTTTTTATTTGTTTATTTTCCAATCATATTCTGCATATTATTCTAATTCTTATATTTGTGAAATTATTCGTGTACATCTGAGAAGTTCAGCTTTTGTACACACATATGCTGCGCTCGATATACATACAGTAGGTATTTTCAATTCAATTGCTACAAGAATTCAAATGAAAAAACTAAAAAAAAAATAATAAACAAAAACATGCTTAAACAAAAACTTACAAAAATATTCAAAGTTTTGCCTTTTTGTAAAATAATTTCCGTTTAATTGGATTTTCAATTGTATGTTCGGCATATGAGGGGCTCAAGTTTCACTACTGCCTTGACAACTGGAATTGCATTGAGTTGATTTGATTCGAGGCAAGTTGCAGCAGCTGCAAGCTGGCGGCATGGCTAAAGCCACGAGAGGATGCTGAAGAGAAATTGCTTATAAAATCATACGCTTAGGCATAGACACTTGCTTTCGCAGAGGAAATATGAGGAGCATAGCAAAATGTTGCAATGACTGTTGCCTATCAATTTGGATTGGGGGGGGGGGCGGGCCGAATGGCAGCTCGGATGTAGAAGGACCACGTTGCTGCAATAAATGTGAATGAAATAAAATGAAGCAACCACATATCTTATAATTCAATTTTAGATTTTACCACAAAGACGACGACATCATAAAGTACCAAGCGGCAAGTGCCATACCAAGTGGCAAACGAACTTACTGCATAGAGTTTATTTAAACTATGTGCTTAGAACTGCTTCCGCACCGTTTCGTTGCCATTTGTTGAGTTCCGTTCCATGGCGCCACTCAGTTCCGGTTTGTGGAAGGGAATCAGTCCCATGCCACGCCAGAGCACTGTAAAAAACCACTGAAACGTGATTAAACCTTTAAAACATAATCGCAAGGCTCTTGCATAAGTTAGCCGCAACATTTATGCAGAGCAGAGCAGAGCAGAACAGAGCAGTGCAGTGCAGTGCAGTTTAGTGGTTGTCATGTGCCAAAAGGGGTTTGTTTAACTCTGGCGTTGGCCGCTCGGTGGCTGCTGGTTGCAGAGTGAAAAGTTCGTTTGTTGCTATGGTACTCATGAGGTAGTTTCCATTTACCTCTGCATTTGTTGAACATTTGATATTTGTTGTTTGCACGTAGCTCACACAATCTAACATAAATGAACACGAGTGACCCCCCTACACACACACACACACACACACACACACAGCCTCGATGGCAAGATTTCGTTTAAGTCCGCCTTTGGCCACCTCCCACACGTTAGACAGCTAATGGGCATGTGGTCATATTTGCCACTTAGTTGTGTTCATCTCGACTGTTCCCAATCCCCTGCTTCAACAGTGGACAGAGAGTTTGGTTTGCTTGTGTAAAGGGCCAAAAACAGCATTGAACTCTTGTGTGGATATGTTGCAGCCGAGTTTTCGACCTGCAACGCATTACTAATTGACAAGAGCAATGAACTGCATGGCGAATTTAATTTCCCTGTAACTCTTTACACGTATCAATGTGTCTATATAATATGTATATGTATGTGTGCGTGTATAAGTGCAACATTGTAGCGTTATGAATGATTAATGAGAGCGTACGCAACACTGCGAATGAGTGTTTTTCTTTCCTCCTGGTTTGCAAAGTTTTGAGTTGAAATTTCATCGGCTTACAATAATTGATGTGTGGCAGACCTTGTCGTAAAATAATGTTGGCCAGTTCTAATTGAGAGTAATCATGCTTAACGGTTATTTGCTGCACTCTAGTTTGCCTATTATTTTCAGATGGCCGCCTGCCACTCAAATGCAATCCTTAAAAACTTTATGCATATGATTCGGTTGTGAAAATATGAAATTGCTATAAATGTCCAATGTCAACAATCGTTACGGTCTAAAGCTTTGCTTCTGCTCCGCTGTCGCCCCCATTGGGTGTGTGGCTGACATATTTGAAACATTTTAAGGGGGTTCCTCGCTGTGCTTGTGCCTTCCCTGGGTATCGAATACCATTGTGCAACAGACACAAATGCTCAGACTTATAAGGGATACATTCAATGCACATCGTTTGCTATTTATGACTTCACTTAATAACTTATAAACAACTGGCTGGTGCTGGTCCTCTGCAGTGAAACAAACCGAGAGATATAGCCTAATATTTATATTAAACTTTATGAAAAGCAATACATTTGCATATTAAAGCACATCTACCATATGCTGCTTTGCAAATTGCCATGCCATAGTTGCCGGTGGCCATTGCAGCTACTGCAGCGAGTTGAGATCCTTCTCGCAGGTCTTGTAGGCGACGCCGACGCCGAAGCCCGTGCCAATGATGACTGGATACGCACGTCGTCTCAGGAACAACAATGAAATGACTGTGCCGATCAGCAGCCCGCCAGCGCCCTTGACGATGGTGTCTGTGAAGCAACGATTTAGTTTCTTGCCAAATTCCTCCTCCGAAAATTCGCCAGTACCGGTGTGTGACATCATTTACGGTACAAATCGACTGCGCGCGTTTTACTTATAACAAATTTAAGTTGAATTTTTTTTTGATTCTGTTTTGTTTTGTTTTAAAAAAAAAATTTTTTTTTTTTAACTATTCGTCTTTGTTAAATTTTATTTATATATAAGTTTTTTTCTTTTTTCTGTTTACCGGAGCCAGATTGACTTATATGTCAATTTTTAAATGGCTGGGCTGCTGTGTGTTTGCTTTTTATTCCTAAAATGCAAAAAAAAAAAAAGAAAATAAAAAAAACTATTCAGCTGTCCAATAGTACCATTTTATACACATTTATTTATGTTTTAATGGGTAATGGCTAGGAAAAACATCGCAGCGCAAATTACATATGTAGATACGATGACAGCTCATGGGTATTTTATAAAGTTTTACAGCGCACAGTTCAGTTTAGTCAAGTGAGTTTGTATTTCGTTAGCAACTACAGTGAGGGGCAGCAGATGGGTTTTCTGCCCTGCGAGTGTCCACTTTGGAGTTGTAAGTTGATGCAACCGGGTATGTGGTCTATGAGCGACACAGTAAGTCAATGGTTATGACTTTGCGTGGCAGAGCTCCGCCGAATCGAGTATATTAACTGAGTGAGTCGAGTGAGTCAAGTGAAATGCTTTGTGATTAACTTGGGCTGTTGTCGGTGTCAAGACGTGAAAAAGCAATTAGTAGCAGAGCAGTAGACATGCTCGCTGGTAGATTGTGTGTTCGTATCTTGTTGGCGGCGATGTTGGCAAATTGAAGCCATTAGCTGATTGAACCGCTCGAGTGACAGCATTGCTGTGCGATCGTTTGCAGCGCTGAGCATAGCGTAACAGTAATGAAATGTCAGCCCAGCATACATCAGTGAACACGGGCGGTGGCGCGATAACTCTTATCGATGGCTTATCGGCGCACCATGACAGTCTGGTAGGTGGCCAGCGCTTGGCAGGCGGAGCGCGGCGTAAAATTTATAGAATGCCACGGCGGCTGTTGCTGCTGCTGTTGCTCTCCTGCGGCTTGGCGTTAATTGTGTTCAGTAGTTGGCATGGCGGCGGCGGCGACTGGTACACGAGCGTTTTCGACAGAACGAGCAGGCGCCATGAAACGCTCTTGCAGACATTGGAGCGCGAGGTGCGCGTGCTATGCTGGGTGATGACGACGCCGAAAAACCACAAAATGAAGGCGCTGCATGTGCTGCGCACATGGGGCAAGCGTTGCAATAGCATTTACTTCGTTACCTCGGAAGCAGATGAACAACTAAATACAATCGTGTTGAATGCCACAGACAGTTACGATACGATCTGGGGCAAGACGAAGGCGGCATTCAAGTACATACACGAGTACCTGCGCGATGAGGCCGACTGGTATATGAAGGCCGACGACGACACGTGAGTGGTGTGGAGTAACATCAAGTTAAAGTTGGTGCGTTTCAGCCCTCTTTGTCCTTTTCGATTGATAGCTATGTCTTTGTGGAGAATCTACGCTATATGCTGTATCCATATAACACCGATTGGCCCATCTATTTTGGCTTCAACTATAAGCAGTTAGCCCCGGATAAACAGAACTCGGTAACTGCAATTTGCACTTGCTCTCTGATTTTCTAATTGATTAATTGTGCATGTTAGTCGTATATGTCTGGCGGTAGTGGATACATACTCAGTCGTGAAGCATTGCGGCTTTTTGTCGAGGAGGCGCTCATTGATCCGGCAAAATGCCGGCAAGAAAATAATGGTCCTGAGGATGTTGAGATCGGTGTGTGCCTTAATAATGTTGGGGTATATGCGGGAGACTCTCGCGACGATAAGCTGAAGCATCGCTTTCAACCCTTTGCGCCATATATAACGCTCATTTCGAACTATAATGGCTTAGACTTCTGGTACTTTAGTTACGCCTTTTACAATCCCCGTGCGGTGAGTTTTTTTTTTTGGGTATTTGCAGTTTTGCTATGGCAGTTCATCTTGGCAAACTATTTCGACACAGTGTATCGATTGTCTCTCAGAGTACCCCGTCGCCTTTCATTACGTCTCGCCCGAGGAGTTATATGTCTATGAATACTTTAACTATGAATTCGAGGCCTATGGCTTGCCGCAGCATGAAGAGCAATTGCCAGCAAAGCTAAAGTGGGAGACACTAACGATACCGCTATCTGACAATATAAAGGAACCTTATTAGCATGTCAGCAGTTTTAATTTGGATTTTTGTTCAACTTATGGCAACAATGGGCAACAATAAAGACTTCAACTATATTCACATAAAGCAAAAGAATCGATCGACCGCATAAGAGAGTTCCATATTTCAGTTCTAAATACACGATGATATAGAATTTGTGTGCGATTTTTCTCAACAATATTGAGCCACCCACCTGACAGCTGCGTTGAAACTTTGGGTAATTCCCTGTCACTGCAAACACTTGGCAAATTTGTCGAGTGAATTTTCAACATGCATTTAACACGCAGGCAAACGGATTTTCGAATCGTATGTATATGGACATAATCGTATAATAGAAGGGTGTGAATCGAATAAGAAGGCCATCATCCACTGAAGGGAGACTGCGGCTCGAAGCTGTGGTTACTTTCGGCTGGGTGCATGCGTTCATCTGCAGTCGCCAATTACGCCTTCGGGCAGAAAACTAACTAATTATGCAAACTGCCTACTGCTGCGGCTGCTGCTGCATTAAACTTGTGACTACGTTTGTGTTATCCAAACACAATTACTTTGGCATTAATTACAGCTGCTGCGGCAGCAGCAACGTGTGCAATGAAGAGACAACATCATCAGTGGCGGTGGGATCAGTGACTGTGGCTTTGGCTGCCGCATGCGTGTGCTGCCAGGCGAATGAATGATGTTAGCCACAGCAGTTACAGTTGGCCAATGCAATAATAACAGCAGCAGCAGCAGCAGCATAGTAGAATAGCCAGCGACGCAATAGCAATGAACACAGCAACATGTGAAAATAAAATTCGTTAAATTTTTGCGCAACGGGAAATTGTATGTGTTAACTAATTTTGTCGCTAACAACAACAAAATTAACAATAAAAACAACAACAACGACGACGCTTTGACAAATTGACAATAGCAACAAAAGCAAACGTGCCATCAAAGCTACCTTCACTCCAGGCACTTATGCTTATCTCGCTTTATCTCTCTGTCTCTGCCTAAATCTCTGCCTCTTTGTATATCGCACTCTCTCTCGCTCTCATCCATAAACTCGCAGTCTCGCAGTCTCTCAGTCTTTTAGTTACTCAAACAGTTGGTTCACTTAGTTCCTTACTTAATCGATATACGAGTTGGGCACGTTGATGTTCTCGACTGGCGCTGTAACCGCCTTTTCGTAACCGGAAATTAGATGTATCCGGCGGCCGTAACACAGCCCGTCGTCATCCCGGGGCTTAGGATTGCCGTAACAGTTTCGCTTTTCCTACGTGCTTCGCTCGTACTCGCTGCTGTCTGTCTGCCCTGCTGCTGTGCTACAATGAATACGATTCTGCTTGGAAATCAAACTTTTCTGCCTTAATTGGTAAATCGATGCCCATAGCAAGGAGTGAACTACGTATTGTAGTGTCGCCGATTGCCGCAGTCTGGCGGTCGTTGTCTTGGCTTCTTATCAGGGACGCCGTTATCAGCATCATGCACAATGTTATCGTTGCTGGGCCAAACACTGGCTTCCTGCCGCCTGTTGGCGCTCATTTACAAGGACCTTATGCAATGAACTTCAATCTCTGCTATTATGCACTAACTGAACGCAGTTTGGAGAGACTCAACTGTTTAACTTTAAATGCGTCTTGACTCTTGGCGGCTGGCCTGACGTTTGCAATTTTGCGCAAATATGCGTTCCTTTGAAAGACGCTTTTAGAGCTTTGTCCCTTACATGCAGAGCAGAGCCGTGACTGCTGCCTTTGCTGGAAATTGGCAAAATTGTTTGCGTTGCCATGACAATCTTGATTTCCCGAGCACACATGCGGCAGCGTCTGTTGCCGCCGTTGCACTTATCACGTCGCAGCAGTCAGTCACTCATTCATCAAAGCATGCATTCCCATATTCATTTATTAGCTTTATCATGTCACGCTGTGCGGCTGGCTGCATGTGGCACAAAACCCGCCAGCAACGCCAGGCACAAGCAACTGGCGACAAAGGCGGAAGGGGAACAGCTGCAGCAGCAACGGTTTACTTTGACGTGTTCAAGTGAATGCGAGAGAGACAAGTCTATTAAATTCCTAAATGGAAACCATTTGTGTACGTATGATCGGAACTCATTCAATGTCTTTTTAGCTTATGTGGCAGCGTCTATCGTGCTCAGAGTATACAGTATTTAGACCCATACCAATAATATAAACGATGTACAATCTTCGCATTGAATTGTTAAACTAGGCAGACTATTATAAGTGGCAGACTGGAAAGGATTCCACATCAACACAAAGTCTCTACCAAGCCGCTGACAAAAAACAATTTTAAGCTATACATAGATGCGATGTGTGTATGTATGTATGTACGAGTATGTATGTGTTTTTCAGCAATAGCAGCAGCGCTTTGAGTTGAGACGAACGAAGTCAAGGCCCGAGTGTTGTCAATTCGTACTGGAGCCAATGTGAGCCGTGTCGCGTGGGGTTTGGGTTGCTTGAAGCTTAACCGAGTTATGCCATTAAAATAATTGCTGATTATTAAACAAATTGTTGCAATAAATCTGTACATTTCAAAGTCAGAATAAAGTTAGCAGGCAAAATGTGCTGCAGTGATTTTTTGCATTCATATAATTTGTGTCTTACAGAAGAAAGAGGAGACGAAAGCCAGCGTGAGCGAGTTGGTATGGAAAAGTTTCAGCATTAGTCTCAGAATCAGCTATGAGAGCTCAAAATGAAACTGGAAAAATGCGCGCAATCAAGAAAATCATTAGCGGTGAATAACTTTGTTGAAAGCCAGACAATGACAATGGCAGGCAGACCAATGCTCAGAGCTTCACACCAAACGCCCAAAAGTAGACTTCGCACTTTTCATTCTGGTCAGTCCGGAAACTATGCGGCTATATTATATACTTCAACCCGTACACTATGCACGCACGAACCGCAACGATAATCAGGCTGAGCGAAGCGGCGGTTGGCGAGTGGATGGCGGGCTGAAGGACTGAAGCCGTTCATTTCATTTTCGCCAGTTTTGTCGCCGTATCTCATTACATTAATTAAGTGGTAATCCGGAAGGCTTTAATTGTGTCAGAGCAAGAGACAGAGACGAGGGGCGAAGGCATTCCAAGTTGAAGGAATTAATCACTGACATAGTTCTCATCCCTCTCATACCCATATTTATCTCATTTTTTCTCTATGTTGTTGTCCTTTGCCAACCGTGCCGTGCATTTTACTGTGTGTGTGTGTGTGTGTGCAAATATAATTTATGGCTTTTTCTGGATACTTATTTAAGTAAATCCATTGGCTATTATATTGTGTCGAATTTCGAAAATGTATGACATTGTTGTTGTTGTTGTTGTTGTTGCTGTTGATTTTTATACGCAGAAATCTTCTTTTTGTATTTTATAATTTTTTTATTAAATATTATACTATAAAATATTAACAATGTAAGCAGCGAAACATAATGTTCATAATAATAATGTATGGATAAATGGAAGGAGTGTAACGCAATTTCTGATGTAAATGACGGCTGCATTTTAGAATGCAACATTAACTTCAGAAGTTGACACTAAGGCTATCATAAAAAGCTACAGAGATAAAAAAGAAACAAAATGCACAGATTATCGCTTAACACAAACAGAATATCAGAAGCGTGACAGAGCAGAGTGACAGAGAAAGAAGAGCCAAGCTGAAAGCAGCTAAGGCCAATCGTGGCCATTAAATTTGTTCTTGTGCGCTCAATTTCTTTGCGAAAGTAAGTGCCAGCACCACGAATGGCTGACCTTTTCTGTTTCTACATCCTCTACACTGCCCTGTTGGTTATGACTTTCATGCAGTCATTGTTTTTTTTTTTGTGTTGTTGTTGTACCAGATACTTAGCTTAAGAAAACGATTTCGCTGTCGTTAGGATTTTCCAGCGTTCATAGACGACAGTACGTGGGTATTCCGCTCCCACAATATGTTTAACTGCTTTGCATCTTGTATCTTTGTTACATTAGTGCAAGACTCAACTATTATGCAAATGATATCCGTCCAGCGCGGATCTCAGTAGTGAAGGCTATTATTCCAATAGACCAAAAATAGGAGGTCGGCTCTCGATTCTTGCGATATCTATGGTTTTTCTATCATGTACTCAGTACTTGCGACAGCTTTTGCCTTTGGCTTTGTCAGCTACGTTTGCCTTTTCTGTTACAATCGATAATTATACGGTACTTCTACGTTTTCGACGTCGATACATTTCATGTATTAATTCATTGCAGTGATTTGCTTTTTAATATATGCTAGATTTCTTGGCATGCTTAAGTCTTGACAAAACTCTTTCTCTAAATCTGTTTTTTTCACTCTGCAATTGATTTGCCTTTCGACAAACATAGGCATGAGCTTGGATTTGGGGGCGCAGTGTATGGGAATGTTCTTTTCAGTGCCTGGCAGGGCAAGGATATTGATCATCTTGTCATTGCTAGATAAATTGCCTGGGCACATTTTTAATATACTGGCGCAACTTAAGTAAATGATACGAAACAGCCGCACATCTTCGTCCGTACGTCTAGCCTGGCGACTGGCTTGCCTATTTGACGGCTGCCTAAATGTCATGTCCTTCGCTTTGGCTGTGCTTGTGCGTTAATACGCTTTTATTTATGCTTTTGTTCTCAGCTGTAATTATTCATCGTAGCAGGCAAGAAAAAATATGCATTCTGCACAATTTGTTAATCCGCTTACAAAAAAATATTACTAATACGTAACTAGAACCGTAAAGAGGCCGATGATAACTACTCAATTGACACAAAGTAATGCAAGATGCCATCATAGTGTCAAAAGTAATTATTTTTTTTTGTGAATTTTCGAAAAAAATACTACAGACAATAAGAACATGAGCGGCACAGCGGCAAACGACGACAGAAATCAGTATGCATAAAGTAAAAAAAAAATATTTAATTTGTCAAATGTCAAAACGCCTAAAAAACGGCAACGATTTTTATTTACGATGCTGAGACGAATGGAGACAAAAATGATAATAATAATAATGACGACGACAAAGAATTTCTTCTTGAGCTGATGAAATATGAGCGACAAACACATGCGTATATCAACGATTTTACGTCTGTCTGGCGCTCTGCAGTCAAACCAAAGAATACAGTTCAGTTAAGCTCGCTTCTGATACTGGAAGTTGCATTACATCACAACATTGTAATACTCAACCCAACAAAAGGTAATACAATTAAAAAATGCCGCAAGTTGATGATTGACACAATTGAGACAATTGAGTAATGGCAATCATATTAATTAGTACAACCGACACAAACATTTTCATATGATGAATCAACTTGAGATGAAATTATTCCAATATTTTCTATGTTTCTACGCATTTATTGATTACATTGATAATTTATACATAAAGCAGCAGTTAGCGAGACAAAAATCTGTTTAATAAAATCCCTTAGAATCCTTCATTTTTAAAGCTATCGAAACTGAATGTAATAGCATCACAAAAATATGTTTGTTCTATTACATTTGGGAATAAGAAAAAAATCGAAAATTAAAGAATAAATAACTCAAATTGTGTTCAAATTTGAAAGTTCAGATTGCTTGATGAAGCATATTTCCGCAGCGATACTTTATCTTCCTCTGTTTTGCACTCAGACTCTCTGAAACTCTCGAAGATGGTTTACTTGAGAACTGCTGCCACACATTAATAAAAATAATATTTTCCTGCAGCTTTTAAGTACGAGTATATGAAAATAAAACAGCAGCATCAGCCAACATTGACCAAATTGCCGAAAAGTGTTTAGCTCAGCAGGATGTGTTAGTGTTTTTGTTCCTTCGGTTGCCTGCAAGTGTCAATGGTGCAACTTTTTCGCTTGCTCATTTTCAAACTGCGAATATCCTGCCACTGTGCAGCTGCTTCTGCCCCGAGTGTCTGTTTTTCTCTATCGCGTTTCTTGGTCGCAGCAGTTCGCTGCCACTTTGCAAATATTCGATTGTCCTTGCTTCCAGGACCAGCTTAACGCCACCTTGCCAGATAAGCTGCATTTATTATTTTATATTGGCATTCCTTTTTGGTTTTTTTTTTTTTTCTTTTGGCTTTTTTATAGTTTGTTTTATTTTTGCTCTATGGGTATTTATATTTTTATATATTATTTTTTTTTGCTTTGCTCGCATATGTCAAGCACGATTCACAATTCTTCAGATTACAAATATATATACATATATATATATTTATGTTATATAAAAATAAATAAATAAAACCTAAAAAGGAATGACAAAAAAAAACAAAAACACATATCTAAACGCTGTTTTATCCTTAATAGTCCGTCGGTTTTCTCTCCTCTCTCTCTCTCACCAACTGACTTGCCATTGCAGATGAATGTAAAGAAAAAACCTTTAAGTGCTGCTGTAGAAAAGAACTTATGGAAGTTATTATGTTTGAGTGTTAATTTTGCTTGTTTTTTACTCTCGCCTTCACTATCATCGCTCGAGCCTGCCTCTGCCTGGCACTTCTCCTCCTTGAGGGCCACTTTTAGTTTTGGCTGTTTTTTGTTTTTGTTTGCTCGCGATTTCGATTTGTGTTTTGGATTATGTACATTTTCCTGTTTTGGCGATGATAAATTATCTTGTATCCACGCATATCCACGCATATCCACAGTTATTCACAACCCACCTCTCGGCGCTTAATCTGGTGGTGGTCTTGCTTTTCGTTGTCCTTTTTATTCGCCTTCTCTCTCTCCCTCTCCCTCTCTCTCTCTCTTTCTCTCGCTGTGCTCGATTCGATTCAATTCGTTGCGCCCTTGTGCCAAGTGTTCCTGACAGCAACTTTAATGCAGGCAATCAGCTTCTTGTTTGTTCGCCCACTCGATCGCTTCGATCTGCCAGTAGACAAAATTGGCCATCGTCCAGTGGTCAACTTGACCAAGATTTTTGCATACGCAACCATATATACGTTAGACAACAAACAAATTGATTAAGCGCATTAAAATTGAGTAATAAATCGAAATCTTTAACTTAATACGATTTTGCGGTTCTATGCGAGTTTAGTAGAGAAAATACTTCTACTTCGGCTTCAGCTTCGGCTACAGCTTCAGCTGGTGGCAGTGCTAAGCAAACAGCAGTTTTACTTGAAATGTGGCTGCTGCGCCTGACAGCGGAATTAATGCGTCCTTCACTACAACACACTACTTCAGTTAGGGCTACAAGTTAGAGAAAAAAAAGAATAAATAAAAAAAAAAAAAACTAAAACAAAGCCATCATCAATAAGAAGTGCTTATTGTCTAGTACCAAACTATTTCTGTTTTGTATATATATGTGTGTGTGTGTGTGTGTGTGTTTTTAAATAAACAGTGTTGTGTGAAACAGAAGCTGGTTCACTATGCCAAAACTTGCTCTAGCTGAGCTACTCGAAATGTTCTGACTTATGCAGCAGTGTCCTTGCGGCGTATTTATTTACTGCATTGTGAATCCCCATTTTCGTGAGTTTCAACTTAGTTAGAACTGGAAGTCAATTTGTGCAAGTGAAATTGCATACTCAGGATTGGCTTCTAGAATATTCGCGTTGCAACGTTGGCGGCTCTGGCATTGCAAGGCATTATTGTTTATGCTACATAAGGTGTTCGAAGTATAGCAATTTGGCTAAAGAACTCTCAACGAACTATTTCACGAAAAAAGTTGTTAGTTTTTCACTAACGTAAGCAGAAATTCGAGTTTGCACTGGAACTTGGTTATAACCGTTGACCCTCTTGCTTACAACTTAGTGATGAAATAGTTTCACCAGACTCAAATGCCTCCATCATTTAGGGCTTTAATGTCGTTCAGCACAATACCAAAGTGTACGCTGAGGGTTGTCGATGGCGGCTGGAGGCTGGCGGTTGGCGGTTGGCTTTGCCATTTACGAGCGAATAAAGATGTCTTCGCTACTTAGCTAAAATAGTGACATTCGAAGCAAGCAAGAAAAACAGAACATGAAGCAGAGCCAGTGTAGGCAAAAGAAATTCTAAGCAAAGCATTTTATGGTGGCATTGCTGGCATTGCTGACATTGGTGACGTGGAGCTGTCGCCAAGTAAAGCCATCTATATAATGAACACGAATAAGTTTGACGCCCACTCGAGTCAGTCGTTTTGCTGCCTGTCATCTGCTGCTGTCTTCTTTGCTCTTTTACTCTTGCTGTCTCACCCGCTCTTGCGGTCTCTCGCTCGTAATGAATTGTTGTTTGTTTGTGGCAACTGCTAACGGTTTTTATGTAAATATCAACCACCGCAAATGACAAAACCAATACCGACATTTGGAAAAAGTCAAAAAAAAAAAACAAGCATAGTAACAAATGTTTTAATAGAATCAAAATCAGCAGCGGAAAGCTGAAATCGTACATGTCAGCAAGTTCTTGAGTCAACTCTTACTTTCTCTGCTTTCTCTCTGCTGATTCCCATGCCCTGCTGTCTAACTATTTATTGTCCATCAAAAAATAAGCAGCAATAAGATTTGTAGTTTTCTGCTAATCTGCGCCGGGTTGCATCTTAAAAATGCACAAAGAACAAAAAGCAAGAATATGCATTTTTTTTTTTTTAATTTATTTTAGACGACAAGCAACAAAAGGTAAAATGTTTACATTGCAGTTGCCAATTTAGAGTCTTCAGCATAAATTAGAATGCATTGATGCGATTTTCAAGCTGATATCCTTCGGTTAGCGTCCAGTCCAGTCGAGTTCTATTTGAACTGTTATGTAGTCAGTTTAAGAAACCTTTCTGTGTGCGCGCCTCTTTAAATATTGACTGTTCTTTATTTTTATTGGTCGACGGTCGCGCTGTGCTGCAGACTTTATTTTTTTGCGCTGTGTGTAAACGCCAGACGCAATTTATATGCAAATTTTATGAGAATCTCAACATATGTAAAAACACAATATAACTCGATGGGAGCCAAGATAGTAATGTGTGTTTGGGGATGCTGTCGGAAGCTGTCGCGGATGCTGTGTTTTGTATGAACAGTCGGAGTAATTGCCAAGGACGTTAAAGCAAATAACAAAAATAAAACATAAAAAATACGACAAGTCAAAGTCTGCTAACGAAATTGGCTTTGGGAGAAATAACTTAATTTTTACCTGCATACTAATAAAGCGGGGAATTTAGTTATCATATTAAGAAGGCATTGAGCAGAGACAAGAAGAGACACTTTTTGACATTTGAGTTTTTCGGGTTGTACAAACTAGTTTTGGATCATATTTCCTTAGTCTGTAGGGTCAACCTACTATGTTGTTTTCACTTCGAGAGGAAAAGGCTGTTTTATCTCAACTATTATCTCCTGCTACATTCCTATCGCAGAAGCGCTATTAGAAATTTAGAAACAGCGAATAGACAACAACACTAATATCAATACAACAAAAACGAAAACCAATAATAATAAAATAAATTAATTCCAAATAAAATAAACGAAATATAACAAAAACACAGCAGCAGCAGCAGCAGCATGATGAGAAGAAGCAATAGACTCATTTTTGCCTTTGACTTCTGCTCTGTTCTTCTTCAATCCAAAATAGTCTGTGGGTGCTAGGGTGTGCGGGTGTGAGGGTGTGAGGGTGTAAAGGCAGAAACGTACACAAGGAAATGCCGCAGACACTTTCTATGCAAATTTTCAAGTGTTAAATGCATTTTGTAGGGATTTACCATTCTTGTTGATTTTTTGGCTTACATTTTTGCATAATAATGAAGAGAACTCAATTTGCTTAACATAAGCCCTCTTCCGTTCCGTATCCAAAATACATATACAATGATACGATTCGTACATATGAATATCTCTCCAGGCAACTCGATTTTATTCTTACTTTCTTCCTATGCCATTCAGATTTTTCTGTGTTTACACAATTTCCTTTCTTTTGTGCACATGGAGCCATGCGAAAGAGTTTGCCGAGTGAACTTCTCAAACTTTGCATTGACTTTTAATGTGAATGTCGGTAATTGTGCTAGTGTGTGTGTGTCTTCATGTGCATGTGTATGTAGTTGGGTAATTGGGGTAAACTGGAGTATTAAGTGGCATGATTACAACTGCGATTACATGGCCTTCACATTAGCCGCCACAAGCTTCGGCAGCTCAACAAGCAATGAGTGACAGGGAGTGCAGAGACACCAACACGGCAACACAGATGAAACGGCCTTGTGCAATTGTGATTCCAGTTAGCTTTGTTAGTATCAATTCAATCGTATATGAAATGGACGTTTCCTAGAACATCCGGTTGTACAGCCGCTAGTATACTATATAATAAAAGTTAAATAATAAAACGTTGAAAGTCGATACTGTGAATAAGGATAATGACAAAAAATTGTGTATGGCTAAGCACATACAATGTTTGATGTGAAACATGCTTAGTGGCTCTTCGCCAACTACAACCAATAGCTGCTTTATTTTAATAAAATATAACCTCATGTATTTGGGATGACTGCTACTGCATCGTCTGTTATGAGGTTTATGGAGTAGTCAGCTTATAATATTATTGGTACTTTTCCAAAGTCTTCGCTAAGTAGAAAGCAATAAAATTTTACTCTAACGATACCAAAGATGTTTCACTTCAAAAATAAAAAAATATGGCACTTGTGACAGTGAGTCGCTGGCTGAAGGCAAAAGAAATTGGAGCAAGCCGTTTCACGTTTTAAAAGTCATCTTTCATTAGATTAGCGGTTGCTCCAAGTAGCAACAGTGAAAGCGGCCAAAGTACATAACCAGGCATCCAGGCATCGAAACTGACTACTACAAAAAGGCAAGGGGCCACAGAATTAGCTGACTGGACTGGAGAGGGTCAGGGCTCGTAGTCCCATAAGCGGCAACAAATCAAATTCCGAATCAGTTTGTAAATCAAAGTTTCTGTGTGGCCAGGGCGCAATCTGAGGCACGCAACAACGCAACAACGCATCCGCATGCCAGTATGCCAATCAGCCAACACATGCCTAGCGAAAGTGCTGTCGTGCCTTCGTGCCTAACCGTTTCTTGGCTTTTCGTTACGTTTCGTTTCCGCACGCCCCGCCGTGCGTTCTTTGGCTGCATGTTTGTAAAAGTTTCTGTGCGTCTATGTTGATGATATTCATTCTATTTCGTCATCCTTGCTGCCATAGGCATTTGCCGTTAACATCTACTCCGTCACCGTCAGCGTCAGCGTCATCGTCACCGTCTTTGTCGTTGGTTTTGTTGTCGTTGATGTGGCTTGCCGACAAATGTCAACTTGATCCTGACAAAGCATTTTCCGTATCAGTTTGCCCTCTGCCTGCTCGCCGGTCTGCCAGTCTGCCAGTCTACTTAACTGCCAAGGCAAAGGCGGGAGTCACAGCGAGAGACAATTCAGCATAATACAATTTTCAGATTATTCATTGCATACTTTTTCGAGTGTCCTCCATTTCGTTATTTTGCAATTCTTAAATTTCAGCAACAACTGCTGAACACATTCGAAAATACGAAATTCCATTTTAAATTCAACTGATATTTGGAAAACCCTTTCTATTGACTAGCTGGCGGTGTGTTGATTTAAAGAAATTTGTTTGATCTGTTAGCCAATTTGTCTGAACTGAAGTGGAGTCCTTAACAAATTATTTTATTTCGCTTGCTTAAATTCAAACTCAGAACTTCTAACTAAATTTCAGTGTAGTCTATGGTATGGTGTCTGGTCTATGTGACTCTGCGTTGAATAGTTGAAGAGTTGTTTTTTTCTGAAATGAAGCCAACCTTGTGTTTTTTTTATTTTAGCATTGTGATTTGTCAACGCATAGTGGCAGCAATTTTGGGGTTTTAGATTTACGAATGTCTTCTGCTGCGCAGCGTATGTAGAGTGCTCAGGCATGAAAGGCATTTTTCTTCACAAATAGAGGGAGCCACGAAGCATTGCAACTCAACACATATTAAAATGTTCGTCGAAACGAAATGAGGGATAAAAACTAAACTGATGCTACAAACGAAAAAAAAAAAAAAAAAAAACAAAAACAATGAAAAAATGATGCATCATCCTCATGGAAGCTGACATATTGCCATCATTTGTATTTGGGGATAATATCCGGTATTTGTGTTTGTCTCTGCTCTTGTTACGCTTTACGCTGACTGGCCACTCCATGACACTATTAAGGACTCTTTGCAAGTTGCAATGTACAACAGCAGCAACAACAACAACTTCATATTGCTGCCAGGATTTAGCATTGTAAAGGACAGCAGCAGCTAAACGAACCAAATCAAGGAATGGTATAAGAAGTTTCGCTACTCCTACATACATACATACACACACACATACACACATACATACATACATACGCATGTATTCTCGTCTTCACTTACATGCAAACAAATTTACTCGTCAAGCGCTGAGCTGTTGTCAGTTGCATTTATGGGCCACACCGCCGATCGGGTATGTATCCTTGCAGGATGCATAGGAGTTTTTGTGGCGTGTTTGTCGACAGTCGACCTATGCAATGATGGGTGTCAGGCAGCGTTCAGTCCATACAATCCCCCCAAAGCCCCAGGTATTCGTACGCTGCTCACTCGATGCGATGCATCCACACGTGCTGATGTGCTGTGTCGTGAATTGTGTTTGATATGTGCGTGGCACAAGGCATGATCTGCTGCGAGGGGTAGGAGCAGTGTGTGCAAATATTGTCGAGCTTTGCGCACCGTTTGCTTTGGAATTGATGATGATGCAACTGTTGCTGCTGCTGCTGCTGCTGCTGTTGCTATTGTCGTTTTTTTTTCTTTTCATGTGAATCCTTGTCTTGTCCTATCCTGACCCGATGCTGCCGTTTTGCATATTAGCCATGAGCAGCTGCTGCAAAGTGTTTCGTATTATTTGCTTTTCTTTGCGTCTGCTTTCCGTTTGCGTTACATTTTTATAAATTGTCGAAAATTTGTTTTCAGTACGTTAAAATATGTTGCTATTATCCTTAACGTTCACGCAAGAGTAATAAAAACTGCGCAAAATGTTACAACACAAATTAAATTCTCAATATACTCGTTCATATTGAATGTTTCGCTGTGTGCATGTGAAGTGACTTCCGTTTATGCCGATGCATCACCTGAGACCATTTCGTCCTGGCATGCCTGCTATTGTTTGTTCCTTTGCATACAAATCCTTTCGCTTGCACGCTTTGTTTGCTTTTCAACTGTTCTGTTTTTTTTTCTTTTTTCATTTTTATGATTCCTTTCCTTTTTGCCTTGCACTACATATGCTGATGATGACTGAATGCGAACCAAATAAAAATCCAAACGTGCTCACTACACATCGTCATCGACACGGAAAGTCACTAATATGCATAATAAAGTTTGCACTCGAATTTATTTTGTCAGTTCAACGCTTATCAAATTGCAAACGTAATTAAACACAGCGAACGCAGGCAGCTTATCAGTTCAGTTTTGCTTGACACGCTCCGCAAATAGCCACGCCCAGTTGACACACTAACATTGAGTAGCTGAGCCTTGCTGTCCGTCCCCTCGTCCGGCGTCGACTGTGTACAGAATGTGCTGATTTACACATGTACGAGTATCATGTGCACATGCCGATTGTGTGTGTTGGGCATTCAAATAGTTTCAGTCTTTTAGACTCATTTAGAGTTATATGTACATATATTTTAGGGTATAAAAAACATCAAACTAACAATTTAAGAGCAGCATTTGCAAGTGATGATTGCAAAACTGACTGCGACATAATAATTGGCTTTCTCAGCTGCTTAGGAAATATTCTAAAGGTAAGCAGCAGTCACTTGAACATGCGAATCACAGACAGATCGAACTGTAATTGGACGACTGCCGGATGTCAGTTGTCAGTTTTGCGCAACGTTAGCTGCCTCGCGGGGCATATGCCGTGTGCCATGTGTGTGTGTGTTCGTGTGTGTGTGGTGTGGCGCATTTAATGAGGTCAACATGCCAGCAAAAATATATGAAATCAAATTCTTGCATTTGACACATGAATACTGTTGTTGATACGAGCAATAATAATATTGTCGTTGTTGTTCGCACACTTATTATACATTTTTAACGTGTTCGATTTATGTGAATAATTTACATGTCGAACACATATTCAAAGGCAGCCTTAATTATTTTAATTTTTTTGTAAATTTATATATGATATAGATTTGACTGCATTGAAAGTTGTATATTTTGTGAAATATTTTACCTTGGCTGCTTTAGGGTTAGGGGCTGCACCCGACTATAGCCGCTGCCTTTCTAGCTTTTTTTTTTTTGCTTCTATAAGTTGAGTGGCAATGTTGCAAAATCAAATGCCGGCGGGCAGGGGGCAATGTAAGAAAAAATTCAACATGCGCATAAATCCATAATCACTTACTCTTTGTTTTATGTTTTTTCCCTTTGCCGCATAGAAATATACTCTACATACTCGTACTTATGATACTTATGAGCTTATGTTGATTTTATAGTTTGCTATTGGCAAAGATTTTGATTTTGCTGATTTTGTTATGCATTTTCGATTTAATAATTCGTCCATAATTGCGTAAATCTATTTCTATAATAATGCGTGTGTGTTTGTCTGTCTTTGGCGCGTTGCTAGGTAGAAAATCCGATTGCGTTGAAAATCCGAATAAGTTGCATATTTAAAGTGGGCAGTAGTGGCCTAACAAAAGCCTAACAAAATAAAGTTAATTGGCTTAGTCGAAGAGCTGCCTCGCCAAGCAAATTATGCTGTATTAGCTAATACATTTTCAACAATTCTCCTCTATTAATGCATAATCATATTGTGAGCAGCTGCTTCAGCTGAAAACTGGCTACGTCGATTAGCGACGCAGCCCATTTGCCGTTTCTAGGCTTAGCATAGAATACCTCTAAGCAGCAGGGAGCAGCAACGGAGCAAGGAACAGGCTGCTGTGCACACTGTGATTTTGTTCCTGCTGAGGCAAATACGCATGTTCAGCCACTGTGCAGCGGCGGCTATTACTGTCATTTATTGTCAAATTTCTCAGAGATTACCCAACTTTGTTACCGTTCATCCGTCTTTTTCGAACTGCTGCTGTCCTCGGTTTGGGACTTGGTCGTGTGTTCGTGTGTCGTGTATCGGAATCGGAATTGAAGTGCGTGTTGCTGCTGTTTGACATTGGTATTTTTATTGATTTGCCGATGGTGCTTCGACTGTGTGTTATGCACGCCCATTTAATGCGCCATAAAAATGATATGCTGGCCACAAGGGAACTCATTACGGGACACCTAACAAGCTCAAAATAGTTTTGGCTATCCGCATAAGGTTTTTTTTCTGTTACTTTTCTTTTGATTCCTTTTATTTTGTTTTGCCTCATTTTCCGTATTGCACTTAAGCAAGTTGGCTGCTTTGGGCTGAGCTGGTCTGTGTTGATTTTGGTGTTGGTTGCCTTTGCTCCGATAAGGTCGATTGAGCTTATGGATGTATATACGTTGGCCACATTGCTGGCGTACATTGGTTGCCTAGTCAGTAGTTTGGCTACACTTAGGCGATTGCTTAGAACACTTGTATATGATCGAACAATGTGGTCAAGCGTGCGCTTCGTTAGTGCCTGAAGATAGTGAAACAAAACATAGAATATCGTAACGTGCGCCTACATGGAAAGCAGAGGGCGAGGGCAGCAGCAAGAGTAAACGGTAGCGGAAACGACAGGAAATAAAATAATAACGAGCAGAGTCTAGGAACGTGCCAACGTACAGGACATTTCGTCAGCGAGTCCTTGTACTTTTATGCACGCACAACTGAGTGCTGTGAAATAGCAACAATAATGTGACACTTGCTTTTCAATATGAGCAATCCTTAAAGGATAACAACGACAACAACAACAACAACAAGCCACAAACAAACAACTGAAACCGATACGACATTATACCCAAATTTTGTATTAATCAGTTATCCATGTATGTGGAAGTTGTCGTGTGTTCCCCTGGCAGAATAATTTAAATATATTTTTCATTTTATTTGCCCGCTGTCGTCTTTGTTTTTTTTGTTTTCTCTCGCACATGCGTGTTAAATTTATTTATTATTTCAATATGATTTCTCGCTGCTGGCATGCAAGTTGGCAAAACAAAAGCATAATAATAATTATGCATAATAAATTGTAAGCGTAAACGCATATAACATCCTCGAGCCCGTATGTTCAGCTATTTGAGATGTGCTCTGAGGCATACGAATAGGTCTTTGCCTCTGCCCTTGGCTATCGTGACTAATATGACGACTGACCAAACAGTTTTTTCGCTATGGAAAATTCTTCACTGCAATTACGTATCCGCATGAGCTTAGTTGGCATTTTTCATTTAGCATCATCGAAAACATTTAATGCAAAAGTTCTTGTCAATGGCAAGAGCAAACAGAACATCAGTAAAAAGTAAAAAAAGGTAAATACAAAAACCGGCAACGCTTTTTATTTTCGACTTAAATTAGCATTTATCACATTGACAAGGTTTATTTGCGCTTCGCTTTTTTTCTTTGGCTCCGTTTGCGTTTCGTTTTTATTCTGGTCGACATTTTCCCCATGCACATGCATACCCATGTACACACACACACACACACACACACACACAATCCCCGCTCATCAGTGCCCATTCATTTAAACGCACATCTCTCCTTCGCGTTCTCTTACGCTTTGTGCTTTATCACAGATAAGCCTTGTGCACATTTATTTATTTTTTTTTTTTTATATTTTATTCGTTAAACGCTGACGGCGCCATTTTTGTTTTTTTTTTTTTTTTTTTTTTATCATCATCAGTTGTCAATCGGCATTTGTCAATTTTTTGTCTATTTTTCTGCCATGTGCTTTTTTCCTTAAATTCTTTTGAATTTTTGTTGTATTTTCGTTGCTTACACGATTTGGTTTTTTCATTTATTTCTGACGGTATTCCCCCACCCTCCCCCCTCCCGCTTATTTTCAATGCCAAACCATTTGTCGTGTGTCCCTTAATGGGCAAAGGAAAAAAAATGAAAGAAATTATTCAATATTTAACAAAATACAAAAAAAAAAAAAATCCTATAGGCATTGAAAATCGTTGCATGAATCGTATTATTCATTTGAATACTCGTATATGTATGTATTGGAGTGGCAGTTTTATGCAGGTCATTTGCTAAACTAAGATAAGTACAGGCGAATTGCTTCTGCGTGCAGCTCACAGCCTACACTCTTCCAACACCAAATAGGTATTACTGCTGGAGCCCACAGCCGCAACGACAGCAGCAACATCAAACTGACTGACTCACTGTGCGCTTATCGTTATATGTATAATCCACAATGGTACAGTTACGAAAGAATTTAACCTAGAACCATGTGACATAAGGATAATTTGTGTCTTCATGCGTTAAGGTTTGCATTTGATTGCGATGAACTGATGCGACATTATTGCAATGCATTTGCCCGCAAATGATTGCCCATTTGCCCATTTGCCAGGCCGCCAGACTGTCCAACTTTGTGTTTGTGGGCGGCACCCACAAGTTCATCATGGGGGCGACAGCCGATCTGCGCTTGTCACATTATGTCATTCATTCGCAGCATTCTCGTCTGTGTTGCCCACTCACGCCACACACACACACAGCTCATGGGCAGCCGTGTCTGTCTATTCATACTTGTCTTCGGCAATAATGAATAAATGAATAATTCATGCGTTGCCAAAGATCAAAAGTGTCAATAAAACGGAAACAAATTAAGGATAACTGAAAGAGGCAACGGGCAAATGGAGACGGCGAAACAAACAAACAAACAAACAAACTAATAAAATTGAGGAACGTGGCATAACTTATGAGCGAAACTCAATAGCAGAGCAGCCGAAGGTGAAAACAAATGCATGAGAAACATAATCCACGAAATCCCTAACAACAATACAAGAAAGCAGTTCATGAAAGGCGAGTGCGGCTGAGAAAGTAAAACAAGCGAAATTAAATGAATTATTGAATCTGCAATAGATAAAGACGTCAGACGTCATTGTCCTTATCGCATATTGTCATTCTCAAGGATGTATTTGTTGCGGCCTGAAAGTAATATAGATCTGGAGCGACTGGCAGTGAAGAAGCACAGCAGTATGAAAATGATTAAGTAAACATTTTGTAGTTTGCCATTTCAGTCGATTTTTTTTTTTTTTTTTTTAGTTCTCCTTTTTAATTCTCTGAGAAATAATTTTATGTTGACGCTTCCCTCACGCTTGGCATATCCTCCTGGCTTGGCTATCGAACTGCTCTTGCAGTTTATCGCGGCTTTGTTGTTGCTGTTTTAAATTTACAGTTTCACTTTAAAATCATTTTCAACTGAATGTGGGTCTTCAGACAAGGACCAAGCATTTTTTTTTTCGCTATGCCAATTTAGCACTTACTGAGGTTTGCATTCGTGAGCCGCCGGAGAAGCTGAAAGTGAACATGGCAAATGGAAATTAAAAAAAAAAAAAAAGAAAACAATAAATAAACAAAAAATAAAGATATACGAAAACTTTTCAAATAAAAGACAAATACAAGAATAAGCCAAAGTAGCAGTTTAACTGTAGAAGTCGAAGACGAAAAAGAAGCCTAGCGCGTCAATGGAACGGTAAGGCAGAAAAAAATAAATGAAGGAAGGAAAACAAAAATAACAACAAAACCTTTTAAGGCTTAATACATTTTTAATGAAACAAAATGTTACCATCAAATATCGCACACAGTGTCCTTCGCCCTCCTTATGGAAGGAACGCAACAGTGAACATTCTTCCGCATCCATGTGCGTTCTTCTGGTAGTTTAAAAAAAAAAGAAAACTTTTTTTCATTATTCCGCATATCCGCATATGCGCACATCCGCACTCTCTGCGAGCTCCTCTCACTGTCCAGCCATGCATCCGAATAGTTCTCCTCCCATTCGATTGCTAGTTTATATTACACTGCCCGGGCATGCTGGCTGGGTTCATCGCTACCGATAACAGAGAAATGATGCAAAAGTCGTTCTCCAGAGTATCGATGCCAGAGTACAATATTAGCCGGGTAACTGGCATCATACCCCACATGCAAAAGTTCAGACTTCATTTAGTCTGGTTGTTCTTATTTCTTGCTGTCATCTATTCTCGTCTACCATGTTCTTATTTCGGTTCTCCCGCTTTCGGAAGGTTCAAATTAAATTCGAGTGGCATATAATCTGAATGAAGATCTAGTAACCATGGTAAAGATCCAGGAGATCATATAATGACTTCCACATGAACTGATGGAAAGACAGAAAAACCGAAAAGCTTCTTGCGCACTGCTGCTCGCCAGTTACAAAAGAAAGTCATTTTTCCATCGAGTTTAATATTGTCATGCACTCAGCAAATTTTATTATTCTTACAAAAAAAAAAAAAAAAAAAAGTTACATTGGTTTGGTGCTTTGTCGCTTTTCTGGTTTCTTCCTCTTGTTTCCATTACGTCTGCTTATTGTTTTCGTTTCTGCCTTTCTCCGGCTCCGATAGTGTGTCCCTCAGTTGGGTTTTTGTTTCGGTTTTATGTTGTTAATCCTTTCAATTAATGTTTTTGAGCGCCTCTGTTAATTTTTTCTTGTGCCTTTTGGCAGCTTTTTATTTGTACTAACTTTTAATCAATTTTCATTGTCCTCAATGCGGCATCTTTGCCAATCGTTTGCTGAGAAGGAAAAAGTTAATTATGCTTCTTAACCATTAAGGGTTGATTGGCCCTTCCTTTTGATGCTTGTCAACATTTACCTCCTGGGACGACTATTGCCACTTCGACTGGTCAGTGTTGAAGGCAAGGACACAAAAAGAACTGACAATTTTAGATAGAAGCGGAAAAAGGGTGTATGCGATACACATCTAATGAATGTCTTGATTTTTGTATTAATTGCAACTTGCCTAAGAACCAATATTGTATGTATAAATTAAAGTCAACATTGCGGTCAATGGCTGGCCACGTCCCAATTCAAGGATATCGCAAACAGTAACAAAGGCTGGCCACAATCAAATAGATGTGACAATAAATGTTATTGATATTCTTCACATACCAACGCTGCTGGGATATGATTCTATTTGGTTTTTGTTAACTTGAGGCTGCTTCATCATTACCTGAGCGAAAGAGAGAGCCAAGCAGCACTGATATCATTGGCGATGACAGTGTCCCAAGCAGTCAACCAGCCAGTCTATTTAACAGTTGGTCAGAGGATAAGCGAGTTCTAGATTTGCATGACTGAGATATAACATATGATCTCGCAGTTTCTTAGCCGACACAACTGCTGACTACCCATGTCCTGTAGCATGTTGCTGTGCCGCATTTGTGAAGCACTTTCAGTAAAAAAATCTCTTGAAGTTATAAACACTTCTAAAGTTTTGAGTTTTAAAAGAAGGGACAAACAGGTAGCAACCTGTATGTGTGTGTGTGTGTGTGTGTGTGTGTGTGTCACAAAAAAAATAAAAATCCTTCATTACTCTAATGTCTATGGTCGAACATCAATCGCGTAGCGAGGCAAAAAGTGCCATAAAGAAAAACATTTACTTAAAGGAGTTCAATTTGCTAACGAAGCAGCAAAAGTAGAAACGAGCCAACTAAAACTGACGAAGCGACGGACAAGCGAAATAATGAAACAATTAAGCGGCACTTTTTAATTAAAACATAAAAAACACAGCAGAGTGCACAGAAAAACTAAGCGAACCAAAAAAAAAAAAAATGAAGTTGATGCCTTTGTAACACACTACGTCAATGTTTCTGTTAATGACTTCACAGCCACAGCAACAGCCACAGCCACAGCCAGGTTCACTTGCAGTAAGTTAAGATCAAGGAGAGCAAGAAAATACAAAGCGTAACGAAATTAAATTTAGCTGGGAGTGTAGACTGTCAACTTGCATACAGAAGTCAAAGAAACGTAAGGCATCGCAAACAAAACACAAACGGGAAAATAAAAAAACAACCTCGACCCGCATTGACCAAAGAAATTCAATCAAGCCAAGTCAAGCAGTAACGGTAACATGGCAGCCGCAGCAGCAGCAGCAGCAGGATTGCGCACTGAATAATCCGTTCCAGCAGCAAGGATCATTACGCACGTCGGTTAGCTGTGTTGCCACTTCACTTGGCCAGTTCCTCTTAACCAGCTTACACAAGCGTATTTCCTTTTCATTTCAAAGGACTCATGCTCGCATTGTGCAATGGTTGGCCGACATGCAATTGACACGAGTTTGAAATGGCTTCGATACTTGCTGTGAATGACAGGGCTAAAAGAATTCACCTTAGGTCACAGTTTGCTTGCCAACGTCGCTGCTCGGCTTATAAAATGTTCTTTGTGAAAATCATGTGCGACACTTGTGTTTGTGTTAAAATGTTGCTTCCCTTTGCTGTGGCACTGTGGCCGGTTGCCATGCTTGCGTGTAGCGTATCTCATTTACGTAATGCATGAATTTAATTTAGCAAATCGCGACTCAAACTAAGGGAAGCGAAGTCACTTATCCGCATCGCATTTACCAATTTTACTGCGACAACGACGACAACGACGACAACGAAGATGAAGACGACGGAAAAACTCAGCATTTATAAGAAAGTACGATGTTAGAAAGATTTTCCTTGCTGCACATTTACTCAACGTTCCGTGTCCCATGTCCCATGTCCATCTGCAAGCCAGTTGCCGACCTCGCAGTCACGTGGATTCAAGTCAACTTAGCGTGTATTCCATGGCTGCGTTCCTTAATGGCGCATGTCTTTCGGCTGCCGCCATTTACGAGCGTCGCAGCCATTCCGCAACTTTGTGTTACGCAATCGCGTCGCTGTTTAATCAAACTTGTAATTTAGCTTCAACAGAGAAACATGGCGATTGCGGCGTGATAACCCTGTTTCGGCAGCCGCACAGCGGTGTAGGCCTGTAGGCGTGCGTTGAAGTGCTCTCACTTCACGTGGCTGGCTGCATTCTGCAAAGCTTTGCTAAAGTGTCGCCGGCCTCATGGTGCGGCTCTGGCCCAATGCAAATTCTCTAATTTCGCTTCGTGCTTATGGCTTTAATGGCCTGGCCACAAAGCTATAGTAAATTAACGTTAAAATAATTATTAAAATAATTAAAATAAAATACAAAGAAACTAGAAATGATTTTCGGGATTAGGGATGGTTACTCATATCAACTGTTAGCAGTCTACTTGCAATAACTTTATTACTTACTCATGTAACTTACTTTTATAGCGCACTGTCAGCCACCAATAAAATATGTGTGTTAGATACATATGTACATACATATGTACATTTGCATATGTATATATATTTTAATTTACTTATTTAATTATTATTATTTTTTTCTTTTTATTCTTTTGTTTTCACAAAGGGCTCATTCAATTATACACGCGAGTCTATTTAACAAAAAAAAAAAAAGGCATAAACGATTTGATCTCAGCAACGGTAAGAATATCCTTTCCAAACAAAAACTTTTTTATCTTTGCAAACCGACGCGCAAGTAATTCCCTCTGCCTTTGCCCCGATGGCTCCCAGATCTAACCCATCTGCTGCGAACACAGTCACATTTATACCATGGATAAAATACAAGGTTTTATAATTTGTATCTGCATCTTTGTGTATCTATAAAGCAATTAATATTAATTGGCCTTCAAAATTCGCCAACCCAGTTATAACAGCAACAAAAACAACAACAAAATCAGAACAAAAGTGGAAAAATAAAACGGAAAATAAATGTTTTCCTTTGCTTAGCAATGCGAGTGAATGAAAGAGCGAATGAACGTATGGAGTTGTTGTGGACTGATGTTTGCAGATACAAAGTCAAATGGCCGCCAGCGCGTGCCTCGTACCACTGTGCAGCAGGAGAGAAGGAGAGCAGGAGCATGAGTAAATACAACCCCATACAATAAAAAAGTAGAAATGAACTCGCTTGTGCAGAGATTGTGTTTATCTGTCGCACCCACACCCACACCCACAGCCACAGTCACAGTCACATCCAGACCCACGCCAATGTGCACAGAACAAAAGTATCGTGTGGCAAAAAGTGCGATAGAAAGGACCTGCATTCCATAACTCGTTCGTCGCCCATGTGGCCAGCAGTCGGCTCGTTTGAGGCGCGCAAATAAAGTTCTGAAATACGATTATCTTGATGAATTGGAATTTGAATTTTAATGTTGTTGCTGCTGCTGCCCTTAACGAGGCTTCTGCTGTTGTTGCGTCTGCTTTTGGCTTCTGACCAACCCTACACTGCCTGGCTTCGCATTTGTTTAGTTCGGCGCGGTAACCCAGTCTCCTACAGCTTGACACTCTGGCACTGGTTGCATATTCGTTTGCTGTGTGCATTTGTGTAAGTTTGCTACATTTCATGGAAATATAATAGTTTTACCAACAGGAATAACAACAACGACAACAACAACGACAGTAATAGCAACAGCAACTCAAATAAAAGTTTGCAACTGTTGTGTTCATATTGTCGGGTGTTAGTTGACTCGTAGGTCGGCCGACTGGTCAATTGGTTTTGTTGATGCAGTTTATGCTTTTACGATTTCTTTTCTTTCTGTTTTTTTTTTTTGTTTTTTTTTTTTTTGTTGATGTCCGGAAGAAAGATTGCAATCAGAAATAAGAATACACACTGTGTGGCCTCCTCCTGGGCAACTTGACACGCAGTCACACACCTCACAGTCGCTTTGTCTCACAGACCATCTCTTATTTCCTCTGCCACATTCTTCATTTGTACTCTTACGCAGACTACACTACATCGTTTGATTTACAAAGGCCAGCAAATCTTATAAATCACCAGCAAACTGTTGGCCATGCTGCGACTGTGTGTGTGTGTGTTTTCACCTGCCGAGCAAACAAGTTTTGTGCGAGTTGGACGTGTGCGAGGAGGCCATTATTTAATTACATTGAAATGAAAGGACTAATCAATAACTCAGCTAAATTAGCAAAACGCATAGCGGCCGAGGCAGAGTTTATGTGAAAGGACTGTAGCTGAACAAAGTAAAAAGTTCCATTTAAAATGTTTTTACAGAACATACGTTCTTGCATATTTATTTAATTGACAAACACCACAGTTGACAACGTGTACACAAACCTCAATATAAATACTGGCAAAAAAAAAAAAACAACAGATGTTAATTCAATATTTAAGATCCATTCAATATGCAAAATATCATTGAAATCTAGAAAAACAAACATGAAAAAATGTACAAACAGATTAACGAAATAGCAGAAATAAATAAGTAAAAAATATAAGAACAGAGACCACAAGGCAAGAAAAATGAAGCGGAAATCTGAAAACATATAACATCAAAAAATAAAAAAATGTGAAGTAGAATGCTTTTTTATAAGAAAAGTCCTTAATGTTCTTAAATATGTATTTAATCATAAGGTTAACCATTTGCAGTCATTTTTATTTGAAAATCCACTTTTTTTCTTTGAGTTTTGCCATGGTGTCGGAGTCCTTATATCTTATCCATCAGCGTACAATACTTTTAAAGTTACTATGAATTTCTTATATATGGGCCTGGCAGCGTCTTCTTTCCGCTACATCTTTCTTCATCGGTATTAGCATAAAAACTTCACGGATGTGCATAGAACAACTGGGCAAAGTTTCATCGCATTCGGATGATAGGAGTCAGACAGACAAACGAAAATTTTTATTTATATAGATAATAGTAATCATATATTTTGAATATGATAATGTTACTAACAGATTTAAATAATATTCGATATAATAGTGAATTTAAGTTTTTATTATAGTTAAATAAGTATTCTTCTTCTTATTTTAAATTTTGCTTTGACAATGTTTTTAAACGCAGGTTGTAGTTGCTACTTGTTTTTATCTCTTTTATTAACTTTAACTACATTTATTTTCTTTTTCATTTTAATTGTTTTCATTAAATTTTGTGTGCTTGCAAATTTTCCTGTTTTTCTATTTATACTATTTTCGCTCTTTCAAAAATTTGTTGCTTTTATATTTTTTTTTTGCCTTCAGTTTTGTTTACATTTTAAAGTTTTACAAAATATCACATGTTAAGCTTTTTGGATTTATCCATTAAAAAAAAAATTAACAAAAAAAAAAGACCTTACAACTTTTCAGTGTTTTCACGTATTCTAATTTAGGAAAAAAATACATACTCGTATTATAGTAAAGACATTTTTTTATTTTATTTTGTTTTTATTATTTATTTTATTTTGCAGTTCTGCAAAAAAATGCTTCCGTTTCGTTTTAGTTGTCATGTTGTATTCAGTTCAAAATGAGATAAACTGTTTATTTTTTTTTTTTTTTTTGTTTTATTACAATAAATGGATAACTTAAACAACTATTGAATATCTGTTCTGCAATTAAAATCCGTTTGGTTTTTTTTTTTCTTAAATCTTTTTTTTTAATTTTTATTTTATTTTTTTTTTATTTTTTTTTATCATATTTGTTTGTATATGTGTATATATTTTTAGACATTTAAAATTTTGCAAATATTTTTATTTTGTGTTTGATTTTAATTCTAATATTTTGTTCTCTTTATTCTTAAGAATTTATGGGCGATTTGAGTGGAATTTATTGTTGTTCTTTTAAAAAATCGTGAAGTGAAATTGAATGGATTTTGTTTTGCAAACTGTGCTATTTGTGATTTTTTACTTTTTGTTTTAATTTAAACAGTTAAGACACATTATTCATAGTTAAGTTTATTTTAGCAACGATTTCCTATTAAATGTTAATTTTTATTTTTGGATTTCCTCTGATATCTGCTGCAATATCATTGTTTGCATTACATACATCCTGAAATGCACAAAAAAAATTTACTGTTCTCGCTTTCATTTATATTTCTGATTTCTCTTCATATCGATTTTTATTTTCTTTTTTTTTTTTTTTATTATTATTATTTTAATGTGAAACTTTCTTATTTATTTCTGATTTTACCTACAGAATAGTTCGTATCGTTTATCTGGCATTATATTTTAATTATTTCTTGTGTAAGATTATTTATATGTTCTCCTTGAATCGTTCGTTTAATAATAATCTAGGTGCCTATCATTTGCAAATAATTTGCTGCAAAAACATAGTCAAGTTACTTACATGTATGCTTATATTTACAAAATGGAAAGTTGGTTATCAATATTGTTTACTTTACGAAGTTGCCTAGCAGATATCTCTCGTTGGTTTTTTTTTTTATGCTTAAATTCCCTAATATTTTTCAAGCTGTTTAAATTTCTTCTCAAAAAAAAAAAAAAGTATATTTATATATTACATACAATATTTACAATCATATTCATGTTGAATGCGATAAAATAAATATTAAGCATATCATTCAATTTATTTTTAGAAAAAAAAAAAAATCTTACATTGAATGCAAATAACTATAAAATGTTTGTGACCATTTTCACTTTATAATATTTACAATTATCATTTCATTTATTTTATTTGTAAATATAAAAAAAAATTTTCTGGGATGTTAACAGTATAATAACAGTCATATACGCCTTGAATTATACGTATACATATGTTATATCGTATATATATACAAATATAAATAAATGCTTCGCTCATTCAGCATACTAATTTGAAAATAAGAAATATATACCATATATGGTTTCAATTTTTATTTTTAATTTTTATACTTGCTTGTTTCAGTTAATGTTTCTCATGCGCCCTAAGCTGCATTGAGTGCTCTATTGTTTAAATTTGTGTATTTTAGGCTCTTTTCCGTGTTCAGGTCTGTTTTAAATGCTGCAGCTATCCGTTTTCCATTTAAAACTTTTCATGCATATCCGTATTTTGATTTAGATTGATGTTCTTTTTCATTTTCAATTTTCAATTTTCAATTTTTCAATTTTTCAATTATATTTATTTGTGTTTTCAAACCACACAAAAACTATCACAAAACCGCATTACTCTAATTTAGTATATCTGTTTTGTTTCTTATTTAGGTGCAAATTTCAGTGATTATCAAAGTTTGTGGTGTGCGCTTTGTAATTAACATTTTTTTTCTCTTAAAGATTTAATTTTTGACCTATCTACCTCCGAATGTACGTATGTACATTCCTTTGTGTAATGTTATATGTTAATGCATATTAATTTACTTATATTTGTTGCGAATTAATTTTGCGTTGTGCATGAGTACGCAAGGTAAAAGGGCATGTGAAATTGTGTGTTGATTTACTTTGAGTAATGTACACGCATGTAAAATGTCTCTTCTCCTCTGCCTTGGCTGCTCCTCTAGTTGCTCCACACTCTACTGCATGTCTGCGTACAAATCATAATATTTGTGGGATATCGGTCGGCAGCCATTCCTCATAAAATATGGTTTACGTGCATTACAAAGGTTCACTTTATGATTGCAGCCTATAAAGTTATAAGCAGTCTTCGAGTTGTAATCCTGAAAAAAAAAATAACAAGAGAAGGCCATTCAAAATTAAAATTAATAATGTTGCGACTTAAACAAAAATGTCAAACAGTAATTGAAATATAATGCCGCACAGCTAAAGTATGCGTTTTAAAATCACTTTGTCAAGCTTCATTGATATTAGTCAAGTACTTTCCACTTAATGCTTGCACATCGAAAAAAATCTCTACAGATACACACATGTGTATATTGTAGAAATAAAGATAAACTTTTGTACTGTAATAATATATGTACTTACAGTAGACGCTCGAACGAGTGAATACTCGGTTTTGTGAATACAGACTGAACAATTTTTAAAAGTGAGAAAAAAAAAACTCAACGAAGTGGACAATTTTATTGTCACTTTAATAGACCATCAATTGAAACAACCCCCCATTGGTCCTTTTGCGCAATTCCGACTGTTACATTGGGATTAATTCTGAACATTTTTTTACATTTATATATATAAAAAAATAAATATATATATATATATATTATTTTTATAAAAATCATATAACCCAACATTTTACCTATTTCGTGCAACAAACATAAAGCCTTTACTACGCAGCAATGATAAATCCTGCATCACAATGCTGTTGATTCTCTGACGACAATCTGCTGACCACTTATATAAACATTAAAATGTGAAAATAACTTCTGCTTACGTTGCTAAAATATGCTTTGCAAAAGTTTGAAATAAACTGATACAACAATAAAACGATATCTATCTGTTGTATATAATTTGAATTGAGAAATTTTAATAATAATAATAATTAATTGGGTGGAGCGGTTAGAAAAGTTGAAAAATAGAATGAAAAGAAACTGGAAACGATGGCCAAATCAAGAAAATTAACTCAAGCGAAAAACCCGAGTAACGAAGGACATGTTTAAACAAACTGCATGTCAAAGAAACATTAGCGACATTTTCTATGTTTATACGTTTATTAACAATGAACCCGACAACAATAATAGCTCGAATATAATAAATACGCCAATACAACTGTAGATAAACAAAAGCAATCTGCAAAGGCCGAGAACGATTGGAGTATATGAAGCCACGAGTAAAAGTATTCATTCAGCACTTACGTCCTTCAACTCGAAACCAACTGGACTTTGTGCACATATTAATGTTATTACGTCTGGCGGTTTCGTTTTTTTTTTTTCTATTTTCTTTTTTCTGGCTGTTTTTTTTTGTTTTTAGTTACACTGTTACATTTTGTGCTTGATTTTTTTTTTTTTTTTTTTATTATTATTATTATTCATTATCTTTCTATTGGATTGAAAAAGGGTGCTTTTCGTAATGGCTTACACAGTTATGCTGTGCTTTTGTTTTTTAAGGTGCAATTTGAAGCCAGACCATGCTCATGCAAAATAAATTTTAACCTAACGTCGAGTCCCTTAACGTTCACAATCCACGTTCACAAAATTTTTAGTGACTTGCATGGCTTTGTTGCGCATAAATAAGACCAAGACCGAATGGGTGGATTTTGAGCAAAAAGTGGTGGGGGCAGCAGCCAGTTGGTTAGCAGTAAAATATTCTGAATAAATTGCATCTAACTCAAGGAAATTTGAACGAATGGCGGCAAACGCGCCAACAATAGGCGAAGGATCCAAGCCAAGCATGTGCTGGCCTGTATAAATATATCTGCGCCATCGTCCACACACCCCACCCACCTAACGTACTCTGTTCGCCTGTACTCTGGCCTCAATGAGGCGTGGGTGAGCCGTGGTGAGCAGAGTTGCCACCTTTAATTAATTTATACATGTATAGTTTACAACGCAATTTCGGCTAGAATGTGGCAAATGGAAGCTGAGTGAAACGGCAAGCTAGGGATCAGGGCAAGCCACTATCAAAGTCACTGCTGAAGGACCAGCAGCAGGCAGCCAAATAGCTGACAATCAGCCTCAGTGCAGCTTTGTGACAGCAATAATATTGCAAATTTTGGAAGAAATATGTGTCCATCGTATTTTCTCAGTTGTTCTGTCAGTCTGCTTGTCAGTTCTCAGTTTTCTTATCTATCCATCCGCCCGCCTATTGATGTAAGACAACATTTTTTGCTTATATGAAATTATAGCTATTTATGCTCAATTAAACAAGCGACTTAAGAAACTTTTTTAAATTTCTGGAAGATTTTATATGGGTTGCTCGACACGTGATGATTAGAAAATGTTATACAATGCCAGATTGTATAAATGACTTTAATAGCAAGTGAGTTCATTCCCACAACATGCGAACTAATAGAATAAACGAAACACACCAAATAACAAACCCACTCATGCTTCGCCTGCATGTCGAATGCCTAAAGCGCGAAGGGTGCAGTGTTTGTGGACGAGTGTAATAAGTAATCCAAACAGGATTGCAAGAAAACATTACAGCCCCTGCTGAATATGATACGCAAATACCAACCCCTCTTTCTGATAATCCCAGCTAGCGGCATAGCGTATCGAGATTTTTCTTTGTATAAAAACGAATTAATCCATCGACTGAATGTAAGGGAAAGAACAGCTCATATATACTTTTTATACCCTGTACTAAAAAAATAATAAAAGGTATATTAAAGTTGTGCAAATGTATGTAACACTGAGGAAGAGGCGTGGCATACCACACAAAGTATCGATGTTATTGATCAGCATCGAAAGACGAGTCAATCTAGCCATGTTCGTCTGTCTATGTCTGTCCGTTTGTATGAACTCACGGATCTCGGAAACGGTTAGACCTTCAGGCAATATTTTTTGTGAAGACAATTTTGTAATTCGTCGCTCGTGTAAAATTACAACAAAATAAAATATTAAAACAACAAAAAAAAAAATTAAATTTATTGAAATTTGGATTGGGTACAGGGTATACTATAGTCGAATGCGCCGGACTATAGCCCCCTGCCTTTCTAGTTTTTTTAATCGATTTGTTTTTTATTAATTCATTCAGCCATTAAGTGTAAGCGAAGAACATATAAACTGATTTTTTTTTTTTTTTTTTGTAATTTTTTTGTAAATCGACTTACCATTACAAAACTCCATTTATTGCGAAGAGTACGAAGGGTATTATTGTAGCATCACGGTTTTATAATCCAAAAGTTCTTTTTGGGCTTCGTACCCGTCGATGGGGCAGTCTTTGATGCAGCAATCGACTTGGATGACTCACGTTGAGTGTCGGAACAGCGCCGCGTATAATTAAAATATGGAGCCCCTACAGTCGGGGTGGTGATCGTGTTGCAACCATTAACCATCGATGGTGGCAGCTGTGTATTACCCATTATACCGAGACCCATTGCTACCAAACCCAGGCCGCCCATGCTCTGGTCCTCCGACGATGCCATGCTGCTCTTCGAGGTCGATGTGCCGGACGCTGTTGATGAGCGACAACTTCTTAAATTATGTGGTAGAGTCGTGGTTTGTATTTGATGGTTGTTATGGTGATGGAGGTGAGTCAAGTGGTTGCTGTTATTGTTGTGGGTAAGTTGGTAATTTATACCTGTTTTATAGTAGCGCAAACTCTCGTTGTAACTGGCGCCACTACTGCTCCCGCTGCCACTAAAGCCACTATCCAAATCGCCTTCATCGAACTCGGGATTAGCACTTGAGCTATGTGCGTGATCCTTAAGCTCCATCGAGTTCAGCGTAGTGGACAGATTCTCAAGACTGGCATGCGATAGTGCACGCTGTTGCGAAGAAGTCGTTGACGATGACAAGGATGCTGCACCGCCAAGCAAACCGCCCCGTCTGGGACGCTGAGGGCCCTGGCCAGTAAAAGAGCTGGCTGCCTGAGCCTGAGCAGTAGCACCAGCCGATGCCCCGGTGCTGGTACTGGGACCACTTTCTTCCTCGACCGTGGCATTGTTAGGACTTATATCTGGCGGTGTCGGTGGCATAATTAGGGCCTCCAGCGAGAGATTCAACTCGTCCAGAACGCGAAAATGATTGTGCTGCACCCGTCGCAGTTCCTCTTTGACATTACCGATACTTGAGGAAGCAATGCGGTTGTCGGATAGCACTTTGCGAATCTTCTGATCGTTAACCTCTTCGTAAAGGTTCTCTGTGGTTCCGTAACGGGTGGTATACGTGTGGCGGTCTTCGGCGGTCGGCGAAGATGAGGTGGACTGGCCACTGTGTGACGATGACTTGGAGCGAAAACTCTTGGCTAAGAGCGCGCGTATTGAGTTTCGGGGTGGACTTTTTGAGGGGCCTACAATGCTGAGCACTGCCGGCATAATTGGTGCTCTTGCCGCGTTGACGGCGTCCTTGTGTGGTATATTTGTGTGACACTTGGCCGCACCGGGTTCATAGTAAGCGTACGAGTACACATGATTAAAGGGTACTCCAGCCACGGATGCCCGATTGTAATTATGTGCGGGTGGCGGTGCGGGAGGGTGACTGCCACTTTCGTCCATAATTTCGTCATCATCATACCGATGTGAGGGAGTCAAGACGGTAGGCGTTACCACGCCAGCTGCAAAGCCATACTCTAGCGACGACGTAGACGAGGATGAGTGTGTGGCAACTGTAGGCTCAAACCGCTCCATTGTCGCAGCAATGTTCTTGCGTGACCATTTCACCTACGCAGCAAAGATAAGACAAAGAAAATACAAATTACGTTTATGGTAAAATAACGATTTGGGTAGAGCAACACTAACCTGTTGTTCTACGTCCATCTTGTGGTTACTGCGACGACTGTGACCACGCCGTCGACGCTCCGTGAACGTGTCGTTCATAGCATTCGGTTCATTTACATCAAGCATATGCACTGGTTCTCCATTATTGCCCATGCCAATGCTGTTCAGAGTAGCCGGAGCTGGCGGTATGCAGAATTCAATACTGTCCATTTCATTTGCAATTATCAAATCGCCACGATGATGACCCACGGTTGCGGAACCGCTCATCATCTTGTAACCCCTAACGTCGATCGGGTCGCTTCCGCTGCCATATCGCTGTGATCTGCTGCTGGCCACAGGCGCCTTTGGATGTCGCATAGACATTGAGCTATGATGTGCACCTCCAAAAGAACCCATCAGCATAGCATTGCTTCCATTTCTAGTTCCGCCAACGCAACCCTCAGCTGGCACACTGTGCGCCGTGGCGGTAGCCGTTTGCGTATTGGACATGCCGTGCGGGTAATCACCTGCCGGGGTGAAGTTGGCAAACTGAGGAGAGCCTGGACGCGCTTGATATTTGGCTGAGTTTGGATACATGATTAGTTGAGCCACTTTAGCCTAAAGTTCACACAGTGTTTGCGAACCTCTCCTTCAAAAATCAGGAATGGCGTTTAACAAGTGAAGTTGTTCTAAGTCGATTTAGTTCAATTCAATTAACACATTTCTGTCGGTTAAATTCGCAAAATTCTCCAAGGCCGTACATTAAAACTGTAAGAAACAATAAAAAGAATATAAGTGTCTATAGACTTCTAGTCAAAGCAACTGAGTACATTAAAAAAAAAAAAGAAAAAACAGGCAAAACTTTGTTTCACTGGCATGGCAACATCAAGCAGCGAATATTCGGACTCAAAATTGTTCACTACACTATGAATTGCTGGTCTACTGGGACGAGAATTACGGCCAAAAATTGGCATTAATGCTCTTAAATTTGCGACCACCGACTTTGAATTTCGGTAGTAAATTTTAATTATTTAAAAATGTTGTTCGTTCCTGTACTTTCTCATGACTAAAATGTTAACTGTACTGAATATTCTGACACTCTGTTTATTCATACTGAAAGTTTGAAGTTGTCAAGTCGCTAATGAAAGATCCTTTATATAACCTGAAGTATACGAGAGAAGTAAACATGAACCCAATATTATAACTATCATAATATTACTATGATCTGGTTTATTTCTTTTTATCAAATTCTTGTCTTTTCTTTTGACTGACAGTATTTCTTTAAACTTTATTTAGAAAAAAAAAATAAAATTTAAGCAGCTTCGTTCCACACTACAGTGAAGCTTAGGGGTCATTGTTGAAATTTGTATTTGTAGCTGCTACAAATATAAGCTGGAATTATGCGTTTTGGCGCGTGAATCTCAAGTAACAATGATTAATAATGTCAATCGGAAAGCCAACCAACAAACTGACCCACTCTGCTCCAACAGAGAAACTAATCCGGCAAAAAGGAAAACCAAAACAATGATTTCAGCTGCTACGAATGCTGCTAAGCGCATCAGTTTTGTTTAAATACCCCACAATGCCTCCATGTGTCTTTGAGCTAATGTGTACATGCCTCTTACGCTCCAGCAGCTGGCAACACGATTTGACAGCTATAAATCGCTTGCTGGAGAAAAATCAGAGAGCGTGTGACAAAAACCACAAAATAGAGCAGGAGCAGCCGCCGCCACCGCCGTCACCGCCTCAGCTACTGCTTGGCATACGATGAACGTTGGATTACCGTATTTGTTACAAATGCATGCCAACTAGCATCTGTTGCGGCAAACCCACTCATCCTTCGATGCACACACTTCTCACCGCTCTCTCCAGCTCTGCGACCATCACCACAATCACAGTTGGCGCTATGAATTTCAGACGGACTGCATCGTCTACGGACTAGGCATTCGGCTCTCTAGGCATTTCAGCTTTCCATCTCGTGTTATGATAACTACATCCGTTCGATGTTGACGCCAAATCCAAACCGTGCAGACTCTAACTTTCCTAAACACAGTATTTTTGAATTACCATATATCAATCATACGTAAAGTTGACGTATTCAGACAATAAAACATCAACTAGAAGCGACAACTAACTCATACCCTGCCCCATATGTTTTTTTGTAAGATAAATTAGTTGCAAATCTATCTCAAATGTCGCTCGTATCCAAAATGGGCGCTAGGCTAACCCACAAAGAAAGGCAAAAGGCAAGTAGGTATAACAAGCAAAAGTAGAAAACTAGAGTTACAACTGACTTGTGGCAACTAATAGCAAATCCAAAAGCAAATCCAAAACAAACCTGGAAAATATAAATCGTATCGCGAAACTCAACCTACATTAGCATTATTCAGTCACGAGTCATTAGGACTCTTAAGCTGCATGTAAAAAACGGCCACGAACACAATAATGCAATTCATTCTCATTTATTCAATAAGCTCCTTTGAATACGTCCTTTGACAGCGGCGTATTACCCTTAACTGTGACTGTGATATTAGCAATGAACAGTTCTAATGGAGCTTATCGTAGCTTAGACCATTAGGAGCGAGTTTGATTTGTATCCTGTGTCATTGATAAGCGTAGCAGTAGCGTCCATTAGAGTATACAAAGTCGTTGTATGTAAAAATAAGAATTCAGTAATAGACAGTGAAAGGTCAAGACAGCAGCGTTACCAGGAGTAGAACATTTTGGTCACATATTTTTATTAGTACAAAAACATTTGCTTTCTTAAAAATGTATACTTTGTGATGTCTGATGTTCGTAATGAGGTTACGTTTGTTGTTTTATTTTTAGTTTTATTTTATTATTATTTAAAAATCGACTACTATTAAAACAGAAACCATACGGAAAATCGTGAAAGTAATCAAAGCATGCCAGAACATTTATGGCTTACACAGGCATCGTGTTTTCTTTATTCTGAACACAGCTGACAGCTGAAGTCGTATTAAAATCAGCTAGCTGACATTGAATTTAATTGTTGGTATTGTTGCTGTCCCATTATTATCAACAACATTAACAGCAACAGCAACAGCAGTAAGCCGATACCCTATATACGCTTTATTAAATTCAACTTCACGCTTAAAGAAGCAAATCATTAAAAAACAAAAAGCGTCCATTTTTGCCTTGAGTTCAACTTAGGTAAGAGTATATGATAGTTATCGCAAATGAAGTCGCAAACTCGATATTCAATTAAGATAAACGAATTTAAGATTCAGTTCAATTCAATCCAGATTTGTCTGCAACTCAGCGCTCACCTTGGACAAACAATAAATTGTTAAATTGATGACTCGGTTGCCTTATTAATTTTGCCTTTTTGCTTTAAAAGGTATTCTTTTAGTTAAGTAATTGGAGCCTCTGATAACGATGGCCGTCGATAGTCTTGCAAGTGCTATTGGATACAATACTTGACAATCGGTAAAAAAAAAAAATCCGATCATCTTGATTTTTCGTAATATCTATTTCTTTAAGTTGGTTTTCATTAGAATCACTCGCATTTTTCATTTAAGTATGTTAACGATGGAGATAAAAGTGATTTTGCTTATTTTCATCTTAATGTGCCATGTGACCTCAAACCTCCGAAATCACATTGCATGTTGCGCAACTCTACGCCTCGAATGACAATTTCATTGGCATTTTGTCGCCTTTGTTAGCTTGCAGGCAAATGTACTCGCTTAGGCATATGCACATTAAAGGTGTCAGTTCTTATATTGATTTATTTTCACCCGATTACGGCAAAGCCGAGCCTAAATGAGTGACTAAACAAAGCAGAGCTGAGAAGGCAGTTCCTTAGACTATACGAAAAAGTCAAATGGAAATGTGGTTACGAGAACTCATTAATCAAATTCAGTAAAGCCTAATGAAACTCCAATAGCCTTAATGGTTGTTGCTGCTCTTGTACGAGTACCAATGAACGATGACCATTAGAGAAAGCTAATAGAAGAGTTAGTGTGAGTACGCGACAACCCTAGTGCCTGTGTGAGCCGCTCACGCATCCTGCTATTTTATACGTATTCTTTATAATGTAATTTCTTAAGTCAACATATATTGACTATTGCTATGAAGCACTCCGAATTGGTTCAGTGCAGAGATTTAGACAAGCTAGGACAACCCTCTTAAATACTTTGATTTTATTTTTCTTTAAAACAGCGAAATAACTGTTAAATACGATAGATAAGAGATTTGAATTAAAAGAAATAGCAAGAAAAGTTGAATAAGGTTATTGTTTTTTTTTTTCTTTTACTTTTGTGGTTTTCTATTTGTCTTTGAGTTTCGGTTAAGCTGTACCCTAAATCAGTTGCTTTCAATGAATTAGATTTAGGAATTCTTGCGACATTTGCAAATTTGACCACTTTATGAAGTCAGCAGAGCAGCTTTGTGGCTTTAAGCCGCAAAATAAAAGAAATACGTAAGGCAAATTATTTTGGAACACCCACAGCATGTATTGTGAACAGGAGAGATGAAATAGAAGAGAAGCAAGCGGGCAGGATGGCAATCGGCAGGCGCCAAGAAGAAAAAAATTATGTGCGATAAAATGAAATACAATATACCACATGAAACGTGCGTTATTCATTTTTGAATTTATTACGCAATTGGGAAATACGCAACGCAAAGCAAGGCCCGAGAATGGCTGATGGGTGGCTAGCAGGCGAAGCATGCAAAAACAATGCTACAAAGCGTATTTTGGAAAATGTGTCTACGTCCTCGTATAAAGTAAAGTAGAGCAAAGAAAAATAGCGAAGCACAAACCATAAAGCATGAGTATAAGCTGGAGGGGCGACAAAGTTGCCAAAAAAAAAAAAAAAAAATAGAAAAAAAAAACACACACAAAAAAAAAAAAAGGATACAATGCTGGCAGAGGGCAAAGGGAATTGCCTCTAGCGGTGTGATGAGCCATAATCAAGCGCGAGCGAGTGAGCACGCTAACGCATATGGCAAGGATGTGTAATTGTAATGCAGACTTAATGCGGTCGTGCGTGTGGCAACAAGAAACGAAACGAATCAAATGGATTATACACAGTTACGAAGAAAACCAAAATAAAGAGCGTTAGAGGGAGGTATACTCGTAATACGGGTGCAACTCTAAAGTCGCAGTGGCAAAAGCACAGCATGAAAGGATAAAACAAGATTTATGTACGGCATTGGCAATACTGTGACACAAGGATAATAAGCGCGACACTTGCGAGCCCATGAAGCTCACGAAGAACTTTCTGATAGCAGCAAAAAAAACAAATAGCAACACCGTAAGGGGACGACTGAAAATCAGTCAAAAATAGTTCGGTTACATGAATATGTTTGTTGACTACAGTTTATTGCGACTACTTTTATTACCTTATGCACACAGGTTTATGTTTTATATGTGCATAAGTCCAAAGGATTAAAGTATTTCAATTTGTTTGTTGTTTGAACATTTTCAAAATATTTATTAACAGACACAGCGTCCCGCCCATGCGCTTCCTCTTCCTAATAGCCTGTCTGATTTAAATTTTTCTACTGCCAAAAAAAAACAAAAAAAATACATAAAAACGTCAGTCTCTATTGCATTCCTTATTACATTACGCATAGATGCCCTCAGCCAAACACTCATTCATTCAATTTTCTGTTTCGGTGGTTCGAAATTTTCTCTTGCTTTGTGCTTTAAAGAATTACAATTTAGCTTCTTTATATAATAACATGTGCCTTTCACCCGTAACATGTCTTACCAACGAGTCGAAATTTTCAACCCCTTATACTCGTATTAAGCGGATTATGCGAAAGCAGGCAGAAATGTAAAATTATAAAAAATATTGGCAAGTTTTTAAGCAAATTTGCACCTTAAACGAAGTCAAGTACTTCTGGAAATAAGATACATTTGAATCATGCCAAAATATATACAAAAATCAATTAATCTCAGCCTTTTGTGTTTATCTCAAGAAAAGTTATCTAATAGCAAACGGCGCTTGTAGGCGATTTGTAGGTGTTGCTATGCTATGCTATGGTTTCTTTTGACATGAATATGTCTTATGGCGAAAAAATCTGATCATATTTTTGTCATTAATTCCGATAATCCGAAGGTTTTAATATACCAAATGTGATAAACGAATTACTACTGTGCATGTATGTTGGGATTACTTTAAGTTAAAAATTCAATAATTCTCACCTGCACTTAAAACCTAAATAGTGGGCCAATGAAAAATCAGGTAAATGTCTGCACTCTGACACCAAATAGTTTAGTTGACGGATATTCTGAAATGTGCATGCGCTGTAATGACAAGATTGAAAAACAAAGTTTATTATTTTAGAAGCCATAAAGTAAATTTTTTCTTTTATTATCGTTTAAGTTTTTATTAGCTACACCATTGTAAATGACAATATATTTATTATGAGCTTGCAACACACACTGAATGTGAGCCCAGTAATAAGATTATTTCCGTTTAAAGATTATAATAATATGATTACCGAAAAATGTCCCCGAAAGGGAGAGAAAAGTGGAAACATTGTATTATTAGTATGCTGCTGCCTACTGCCGCCTGCAGACAACGCAAATAAAATCTGATTGTCGTTCATCTGCATGGCTGCGCCAGCCAATAGCCAGTGACTAAGCGTGGAAGTGTGAGTATACGGTCGCGGGACCGACGAGTTGAATTGAATGGGGTCCAACTCCAATTGTGATTTTTCTCTCGCAATTTCAATTAAGTCCTAAAAAAAATTTCGGATTTTTTTTTCTTAGTTTTACTTTGTATATTCTGATTGGTTTCAATTGAAGTGAATTGTTCTTTAATTGAGAATCTAATCAGTGAGTTGCGTTGTCTTTATTGCTGACAATCATTGTTCTTGTCGATGTCGAAATTATTCCAGCTCTTTCTAGGCACAGCACAGTGTCGTCGTCGCCAACGTTCACACTTAACATATGATGAATTTTTACCCCTTAAAAAATTCGTTAGTGATATTTTCAACTTATAAACTTGTTTTCCGTTTCTATTTTATATCAGGCTCACACAATTTTTGCTTCTTTTCTTCTTTTTACAGATTTTTTAAAATTTGTTTAAGCTACTTAATACGAGGATCATTATTTGAGAAATTTTTGCTATGTAATATACAAGCAACTTAATCACCATCATGCCAAAAAGAATAACCATAACGGCAAACAATAAAAGCACATATGTTGTTTTAATTTTGCACCTGCACTAAGAATGTCATTTATGTAAAATGATGATGTTCACAACCAACTGCTTGACTGCATGTCTGTGGGCATGATTGTGTAAGCTAGGAGATTTTGGGAAAACGTGGAAACTTGTAATGTGTGGGGTGTGGGTGTGAATGTAAATATAGATTCGGTTGTACGGAAAACTAGGTGTCAACACCTATGACAACTGACATGTAAATTGGATAATGTCTAAGAAGTTGGCATTTACAGTTTCACTTATGCTTCTGACATGGTTTGCTTGCTCTAAACCGAATACATTTCATTATGTCAATTTTCTTTCAAATGAAAAACAACCCAACAGGACAAGCGGTAAAGATACAAAAATAGAAAGAATGGGAGGCAAAATCCATGAAGAATTAAATAAAATGAATATTTCAAATTTAATCGATTTATTTATTTACTATTCAGAGTGCGTTTTATTTAAGCTTCATTGTCTACATCGTCTTCGACACTCAATTGACAATGACTGGATGTCTGGCAACTTGAATTCTTAATAAATGAATAAAAATGCAACATTAATAATGTATATTGTAAGTACTTTAATAACCCATAAACAAGCAGACGAACACCGAACAGGAAGGCAAGGCAAGGCAAAGCAAAACAACAAAATCTAACGAAATGAAATGAAACCAAGATATGAAAAGTTCCGAGACACACAGCCTTCGAAGACTATGATAATTGAAGATTTACTTGCAAGCGCAAAAGCTGACGCTATCAAAACCGCATTCGGAGCCTTGTCGTTATAAACTTCAGACTTGAGACAATGTGCTATGCGTTACTAAATTTCTCCCTTTCACACTGAGTCTGGCTGAGTTTACAGATTTGTGCTGCATTCACATGCAATGGAATATCATACGCGGCATCAGCAAAATGGACGACTTAAAGCATTGAAAACCATCACTGAACAACATTGGATACCATTATTGGTCAGCGACATACATTGCATAATTTATGTTCAACGCAATTGCCTTCAATCTTCTTATTGCTGTCATCTATACCCTTATTTAGTCTGAGCAAACTTGGGATCGTATGCTCTTGGCCCTGCTGCTTTGTTCAGTTTTTTGATAACTTATTGCATGCAGCTCTAATAACCGTTTATTCATAATTATTTCATATTTTGATTGCATCTTTAAATCCATCTTTAGTTTATCCATTTTTGGCAAAAATATTATATCATATCGTCAGCTAAAATGCAAAGTCGAGTTTTTGATTGAATATTATGAATACATGTCTTGAAAACATTTTACACTTCTGCGATCAAAAATGACGCTTTTATTAACAAAAAAACAAAGCCACGTAACTGCAAGTGTGTTTATCATTTTACTAAGTTTTTTACTTCTACTGTAAAATTCTATTTTTGTTAGTTTCGGCTTTTTTTGCATTTTAGCTGACGATATATAACATGGATTCTCATATTTTAAGATATACAATAAATATAAAAGTTTTAATGCCACAAAAAAAGCTGCTTAGAAAAAAAAACATCGTTCTAACTTCCATACAAAAAAAATTTATAGCGATATGCATTTTTGGTCTTTGAATTGAATAATTTTTCTTGCCCTAAATATTCTCAATGAATAGCAAAAGTTTTCAACGTTTTTCTTAGCTGACGCAGCTAACTGAAATTTTTTCCTTATAAAAAGAAGAAAAATGCCACTGATAGGAGAGACACTTAAGTCTAAAATGCAGCTAACCTCAATGCACAGCTAACGTAAAATATTTCGTATAAAAACGGGTTTTAGTGCAGCCAAAAGTATATTTGATGCACATATGTATGTTGCCAAGGCATACTGTATGTGTATATTTTGCATTTTTCTTTCATTCATAAACCACAAATAGGCTAAATAACTTGCAAGCATTCGGTCCTAACTATCAACTGTCTAAAAGTTTTAGCCCTAAAAAAGTTTATTAAAGAAATTAGAAGAAAATAATTGCAATCGACTTGAAATCCAATATACATACACATAAATGTATAATATGTATATTGCCAAAATAAAGTTGCCAAAATAGATTTCATAAAAAAAATTATTTTTTATTTGAATAAAAGTTATTTGAAACATCATTGTTTAATTTTTCTTATTAGGATTATATGCAGGAAAATTTTATTTCCCTATTCGACTAAAGAATGCATGACAGTTTTCTGAGTTCATGATCTCTACAAAGTTATGTGAAAAGCTTAAAACTCTTATTACCATCTATTCTCAATTCGGAATCCTAGTTTTGTATTTAGCTGGGAACATAGCATCATTATCGATTATAGTTATGAAATAAGTAAAGCACTCGGTTTACTGTCGCATGTCCTATTCTTTTGTAATATGCTACCACAAAACATGAGAAAAGTGGAAAAACGGTTTAGTACGTTTTGGAATTTCTCTCATTTTTTTGTTTTTCTTTGTTTTCTTGTTATTGAAGCGTTTCTTGTACACAAACATAATAAATAAAACAGAGCAGGAAAAGTGCTGTCAGGCTCACGGTAGCTGCAAGTAATATTTACTCAGACTTACATTCACTTACATTCGTGTAACTAGCGCCCATATACGTTCATATTGGTGTTGTCCATGACCGAAAATACTAACATCCTCCTGCCGCATGCACGTCCACACTTCGTAAGTGCTCATAGCTGACTGGCTAGTTAACCAGCTATGCAGTCAACATTCTCCTCACTCTGGCTGTCCGCAAAGCTGTCTGTATGTATGTCTCTGGCTGTCGCTCTCAACTTCGGCTACAGCTTAACAATGTATAAGTTGCTACGCTGTGTATTTTATCTGCATTCCTTACCTTTTACAGGCAGCTGCTGACTCTACTTGCATGTCTGCCACTGCAACTGCTGCCGTCTTCAACTTTTCAAATCCAAACTTTGCAGCAACTAAAATCCCATGACGTAAAGTCTTGGCTTCATAGTTTTTTCTTTTTTTTTTTTTTTATTTATTTTTTTTTTTTTTGCTTTCTTCGCTGCTCTTTTATATTGGACCTCACCTCCGTTTCACTTTAATACGAAATGTGTGCCCATGGTCAGGATTCAATTTTGCAATTTTCACGACAAAGGAGTAAGTATGCACATGCTAGATAAGCGATTATAAGTTTCTTTTGCAAAGGTTTATTAAAAGTGTGGCAACGCTTGCCTAGCAGCAAAGAGACATTATATTGGCAAAAAAAAAAAATTTCAAACTCTGATTGCAAAATTTACTAGGTCTCATTTTTATATAAACTTACTCAAAAGTCATTTGCTAATATCTGGTCAGCCAAGAAAAGAGAATTAGTAAACTGTCGACGTATCGACGAAATGCACAAGCTATCAAATCATTCTAAGTTTCCTTCAATGTAAAACTTTGTATTTGGACCGCGACTTTGCTGGACTTTGCCTCGTGTTTGGTATATTTCTTTTACTGTAACTTTGTCCCCATCACGTAAACAAAACATTCAACCAAACTACAGAGTAAAACAAAATCCAAAAGCAACTTATAGCAAAAGGAACAGCAACCAACTATCGATAAATCTTATTTGTGAAGATATTCCAACATGGAAGCAAGCCAGCCAGAGTTGATTGTGCGAACAGAGGAACATTAGGATGGTTAGATGGATATGACTGTATGCATACAATAGTCATCGTGACCTAACAGGGAGGTGTGGCAGCTTAGCTGTGAGCACATTTAAGCAAATGAACAAAACTGCCAAGCAATCACAGTCACTCAGCCAGACAACCCGAGCCGAGCGGATAACGAACAAATCAGACAGACAGAAAGATGGACACTCAGATAAAAAGGCAAACGTACTTTAAAGCATTGGCTTTGCATATTTTTATAAGTGAATCACGATATGTCTACAAGAGTGTGTATGTGCTTAAACAGCATAAAAGTTTAATAGTTAGCCAGCACAACGAGAGCAAAATGAGGTGGGCTGCTGCATGTTGGTATTTATGCCGCTCTCTAACTGAAAACTTGTTAAGGTTAATAGTCGGTTTACCCAATGCAATGCGAATCTCGCTGGCTCAGCAGCTCGTCGTTGGTTCAGTTTTCGGCAGCCGTATTCGAGTAAACGATTAATTTCAATTGAGCTGCGCAAAATGTTCATAAGGCATAAAACGATCAAGAGCAGCTAAGTGTGTAAACGATTTTATTCTTCTTATTTATGTTCGGCGTAAAAATTCCCAGCTTAGTTCACACTACGAATACATATGTATGCACATATCAGAGGGCTGCATGAATGCATTCATATTTTTCGCTTCAGTATGTACGCACACAAATTCACTGAACACTGTTCTCATTGTATAGTGTACACACCTACTACAAACGAAAGAGAAAGGGCACAAGTTTCTGCTGCACTCAATTGTAATAAATGCTATGGGTTGTCTCTCTTTATAAGAGCGAAACGTTGTGTACAGTGAAATATAATGGCATGATTTAGACGCAGCAGTATAAGTGCAATGTGTTGCGTGAGCTTCAAGCAAATAAAATATTGTAAAAGATTGACAAATATTGAAAAATAAGAAATTAATGTAAATGCTATGGAAAATGTAAGTATTAATGTGGTAGTGAATTAATTTTGTGTTTAATTGATAATATGATAAATTATGATATTTCAGTACTAGAAAGTATGTGAATTATACGATTCCTTCTACTACTCCAAAATATATAATGCGTTTTTATTCCATATACTCTCGAAAAGGTGGAAAAATTAAAAAAATTCGAAAATATGTACATCGAATTTAAGAATTTATGCAAAAACATAAATAATTTGTCTTGCTAAATCTCTAGAAACTCATTCTATTTTGTAATTCCTCTCTTGAGGTTGGGAAAATTCTTCGAAATTTTATTTAAAATAAAATTTATTACAAGTACATTTACAAATGACAGATTGTCAAGAACTTTTGTAGGCGGGCGTAGATCAACGCGACTGCAAGTGTGACGGTGAAAGTGATGGAAGGCTGCAGCTCATCAAACACTTTGTACCCTTAAGTGCAAAGTGAAAAATGAAATGCTTGTAATAGGCAGAGATTAGACATTTGTTTAGCAATTAATTAAGTTTTCTATTTTATGATCTTCAGCTCATCTCTGGCCTAGGCGAGTTTTTTTTTAACATCCCACAAGACGCCCACTCGATCGTGCCAAGTGAAGCCAAAATGTTACTAATTAATTTAAGATGCATATACTTATATATGCAACATATACAACGGCAGGTGCAGATGATGCTGGCAGCGATGGTGGCAGTGGCAATGACAACAACAGGCCTCAAATCCATAAAAAGCAGCGCTCCGCCATGCGTTATTTTTGGAAATACATTTTTCAAAAGAAATTCTTCGCAAATGTGGCGACATCTTTAATAAGTTGCTAATGCTGCCGATGCTGGCTGTTGTTATGTTATACAATGTTGATGCAGTTGTTAAGTATTTTCCATCATATAAAAAAACTTTACACGAAATAAACGAAAAGCCAAGATTTTTTAAAAAAATATAAAAAAAAACTACAATAAACCCACTTGTAGGCGCACTAAAAATAAACATGTCGGAATGCCTGAATTGGACGGATTTTATGATCACAGGGAGAGGATTGGGTAAGACATATAAAAATGTTTGAAATTTTCTTGTGAAGTTGTAGATTTGTGTAAAAAAAAACAACTCAACACATCTCTTTCTTTTCTTTTAGTTCTCTCTCTGTCTTTCTCTTTAGTTCCTTCTCTAATTCTTTCGTCTCTATAATCATGAAAGAAAGTGGCGCCTTCATGACATAATTTTGTTAAATTTTATTATATTGAACGCGATGTAGGCATTTTTACATGAAAAGTATTAAAAAATGACGGTTATTGCTCTTTTATTATAAACAAAACATCATACATATTCATATAATATAAGAAAGTGTTAGGCGCATCGGGAAAACTGAGAAAAAACTGCTAAAACCCCGAACTTTTTTGAAAACAACAATTTGAAAAAAAAAAAATAACTTAAATGCAAGGAGAGCAGAAACTTATGTTAAATTTCATTTATGCATTTGTGAAACCAATTATTTGCTATATAGCCAATACTATATTCAATAAGCGGCTGCCCACCCGAACACACCCAAGTACAAACCTAGATCACTTGCGTCTCCATAATTAGTAAACCGTTAAAAAGAATAAGAATAATCAAAAAGTTGTCATAATTATACGTGTGTACGGCATAACTTTTATTGGGTTTTTTATTTTACATATAATTTTTTTTTTTTTATTAAAATTATAAAATTTATAAAAATAAAATAAACAAATGGAAAAGAGAGAATACAAAGAAGAATACAAATAATATGCACATAAAACGGTTACATCAAAATTTAAGAATTCAAAAACGAAACGCTAAAAAGAAAAAATGTGTTTGCACATGCCACCCGTTGACAATCAAATGGGGCATGCATACAACAACACACGTTACAATGCAAAGCCGACACGCACTGCATGATGCATTTAAACGAATAAACGAACCAGCGAACTGTATTGCATATACATATGTATATCAAGGCGGGGTAGTCTTCGGCAGGGCAAATGCTCTCCTCGACTGCGCGCACACTTGGGCCTTTGTCAGTTCATTTTGTACTCAGCTCAGGCCTTTAGGATTTTCCGCAGCAGGCCACACAAACAAAAAAAAACAAAATAATATAAACAAAAAAAAAAAAAAAAATAACTCAACTTCACTGAAACGAAGCGCAACACACCGCAGCTAAATGTAGTTACACTCATTCTTGCAATCGAGTTTGCTAAAGACTCGTCTAGGTTTGCGCAGGCATTGTTATTGTCTCTTTGTTGTTTTTATTTTTCTTGTTTGCCCCGAGATAGTTTCTTCATTGTGTGTGCACATGCGCGTCAGCATTTTTTCTTTTCTTGTCCACTTTTTTTCTTACTTTTCTCCTCGACTACGCATACCTAAACAGATATTATCATATTTCTGGTTTTCAATTCTTTTTCTCACTCACGTACAGCGATAAACCTATGCAAACTTCATCGAAAATGCATTCAAATATTTTCAATGCAAGCACTTGTACCCGTATTTACGAAATTAAAGTCAAGTGGTAGAAATTTCAATTAATTTAAATCAAATAATATACATACTAAAGCTAAACACTTAGCAAGTGCAGTAGTCAGTTTATAATGTGTATTTATTCCGACAAGGGATGTTCACTGTCACACTACAAAAAAAAAAAAAATATATAAATATCAGCAAAATCACCCAAAACGGACAGTTCCAATAACCGGACAAATTTTGTGAACGGCAGCTTTTTCAAATTTTTTTCCATACAAAATGTGTTCCCATAACCGCACGTTCCAAAAACCGAATATAAAATTTTTCTAAATTTTGTTTCAAAATGCTCTCATAAACGGACAGAAGCCATAAAACACAAAAGCAAATTGTTACCTATAGAGCTCTTTTGCCAACAGCGTCGGTATCCGGTTATGGGAGACTTTTTTGTAGACAGTCATTAACAACTATATAAGTACATATGCGTGTACATACATAGACAAAGTAAGCTTAATATATGGTTAACACTGTATGTTAAATAACCATACATTTTTTTCGTTTTATCCTAAACTTGTCAGTTCTATAAAAATCAGTCGAAGCAAGGAGAGTATTTTTATAAAAAAAAATTAGTTTTTGCACCCCAGCCACCCTTATCTGTCACCCACAAATCGTTCAGCCCACATACACTCTCCTTACGATCCATGACCGAAGTTTTATTTACATAATTTATGTGAATTTCTTAAATGTATATCTTTTCCTTCTTTGTTATGCGTATGTTTCATCTTCGAGATTTCGTGATATTTTTTTTTTTTGCTTTTTTCTTCATTTTTGTTTTTGTTCGAAAAACATTTTTGACATTTTTAAAGGCTCATTTTTATAACAGCAACTACGTTGACTTCCCTGCATTTTGGTTTGCTTCGTTTTCTTTTCGCTACTTGAGTTTTGCTTTTTTTTGTTTTGATTTGATATTCAGCTATAAATTATAAATGTAACAGTCACGATGCCAATAAACATTTTTAGAAACTGCCTGATAGATTTTTCTCTTCTTCTTTAGAAAAGTTTTCCTTTTTTCCTTTTCTTTCTTTTCATATATACAGAAAAACCTCCCATAATGAACACCGATGGTCGCAGTCATTTTGTCCGGTTAAAGGAACTGTCCTTTTTGAGATATTTTACTGTATATGGAATTGCAAAATAGATAATTTGCTATTTCGTTCGTCACATCACCCAATTGAGGTTCTGTCTAAAGATTTCAAAGTCAAAGTCATTGCGGTTATTGCAGTCATTTGTTTGTTGGGGGTCTTCAAACTACTAAAGAATAAAAAAGAAAAACATGTTATAATAATTATAATTAAACCCAAAAAAAAAAATAAATTAAGTTGGAATTATTTTTATAATAAAAAAACAAAGAGGGAGAGAAAATGGAATATTTTTCAGCACTGAATATATTGTATTCAAATTCCTAGTTTTGGTTTTCAATGCCTTTTCTTTTTTTTTTTTACTTATCCAGTAACGTGAACTACTCTAAAATGTGAACTGATCATGTTTTTTCAAGTTCACATTTTCGGGGTAATTCCGTATTGAAAGTGTATTATTTATTTGTTTTGTTCACTTGTTGGTAGCTTAATTTATTTACTTATTGTTGTTTTCATTCCATTCAATCAACTACTTTTTGCTCTTCATTTATATTTTTTTCCCCTATTTATTTCCTTTCCTTTTTTTTAGTGTCTTTCTTTTACACTCTCTTAAACCAAATCGACGCCATTCAATTTATTGCTTTAACCTGGCGACTATATTTAATTGCAATTTTATTGTTTATAAATTGCAACACACACAGGAAGTTAAACATAAAGACGGACAAGCAGATGGACAGATAGAAAGACGTAGTCACACTCATGCAAATGTGTTTTTTAATGGCATAAACGTTGATAGTTAAAAACTTGTAAAAATAAGTATCATTAAAAAAATTCAATTAAATAAATAAACAAAAATTTAATTCGTATAGCTCCAGCCTTACTCCAATGGCAAACTCAGATATCTTAAATACAAACGATAGAAACGCCAAAACTTAGAGTTTGTGTAGATTTTTGTATGTATGTACTTATATACATAACATTGGCAAGCAAGCATCAAATCAAGTGACTGTTAAATGAGAGCGCCTGAGCAGCCTAAATCGTAGTATAACTTTTTTTTTTCACTCTTCATTGCGAGTGTTGTAGCTTATGTTGTGTAAAAAGAACTTTACAAAATCGCTGAACAAGAGTAGCAAGTAGACAGAACCTACACAATAACATCAACATGAACATCAGCATCAGCATCACAATACACATTAGCAATAATTCGTGGCAATTGGTTGAAGCATCGTTTCTAAGCATTCACTGCTCACTGACTAGCTAAAAGCCGCACTTACCATTATCAGCATGCTCGCACAAATTTATATTTCTCAAGTGTTTTGCTTTGTTAGAAAACATAGCAAATCGGCTCTTGTCTCTTACTCAACTGCCAACTTAAGACACAAAAGCTAATCTTAAGTTGCATCACTAAAGCAACTTAGCATTATTAAAGGCAGCGCCAACATAAATTTTACCTATTGATGATCGATGACAAGTCGCATCAGTTCTGCACACAATCAAATTTCAAACACGATAATTCCGAAAACGAAACAGGGTAGTACCAACAACAACAACAACAAAAACAACAACCGAAACAAGAAAAATCAATTCAATCGATTTGTTGTATGCTGAAGCAAAGGTAAAATTTGGCATTTGCCTCAAAACTTCACTTTAGCGGCGAAGACGACGCCCGGCAGCTAATTAATTATTTATTTTGAGATGTATGTGAAAACAAACAGCCACAACGAAAACAACAACAACAACAACTAACAACTAACAAAACCTAAATATACAATATAAACCATTAACTTTTTTATCATTTCGGCGTCAATTACTTTTTCCTTTCCCAGGCTTGCTGTTTTTTATAATATACATTTTCAGATAACATGCCTTTTTTTTTTTTTTTCTTATTTAATACGTTTCTTTCTTTTCAATATTTTAACCAGGTAAAATTCGACAACAACAACAACGAAAAACGATGACAAATCGCTGAACAAGAGCGGAAAGGAATGAAGATGGTACCTATACATAACATAACAGGAACAACACTATGCACAGCAACAACAATAAGATGAAAGCAAAACATCATGCAGAAATACATATATTACCTCTGTTCTTCTTGTTCTTGTTATTGTTTATGCTGTAGTGATGCGCTGATGGCTTCTCTCCATTCAAATTTAAATCAATTTAGTTCTGATTAGCCACACACGCCGTATGCGCCTCTGCAAAGAAGAAGAAGACAAAAATTGTAAAGAAATCTAAACTTAAAGAATAGTAATTAAATGAATTTACTCTTTCTTCCCTGTTTTTTTTTTTTTTTTTTTTATTTTTATTATTTTTGATTTGTATTTCTTTCCACTACTCTCTCTCTATACCACCAAACAGGTTTTTTGTGTACACATACAACGTACGTCATGAATACAATACCTTTTTCTACCTACTTATCTGCTGTATTATTAACAGGTTCCTGACAAACGCACTAAAAGCAGTCTGTGCTTGGCTGTGTGGCTGCGTGCCGTGTGCTGTGCCGCTCGTGGTGATACAAAATATCAGATTGTTAGAACTTATTGGTTATTGCTGTTGATGTGGTCGTTCTTCGCACTTCCGAAATTAATGATTAGCACTCAGCGGTCAGCCTGACCGCAAGCTAGTAGACGAATCAAAATAGTTGGCTATTCAGAAACTATCGTAGACATTCAACAATTTTCAAAACTACTGTGCCACACTGTTAGTGTATTGAACTCTAATGCTTAAGGTTAGATGTTGCAACACCGGATCCGGGTTCTGCTTTGTCAAATGTAAAGTAGTAAGAAAAGTATTAGAGCAAGAAATCATAAGTCGAAATCATCGTTGTAAATTAAAGGATACAAGAAGATAATTGAAGATATTGATCATATGCATAACGCTCATTTACTATAAGACTGACATAACTCGAAAAACTCTATTTTGCAGAAAACGCGTTTAAAGTCTTCAATTGACTTACAAATTGTAGGGAAATTGACATCTCTTCTCACGAAAAGAAAACTTTTATACAATATAGAAAAATTACATAACAAAATCAATAACCAAAGCAGCATTTCCCTAGTTAATTGCGCATATTGCAAAAAAAAAAGCATTCATTATTTCAATTAGAGCGACAGCAACAACAAATGTTAGCCAAATGCAACCAATAATACCAAAAATAAAAAGTCATACCTAACAGACGAGAATGAATACCAATGGCAATGTAAGTCCATACAGTCAGAATAAAGTACGGGCCTCCCCACCCCTGCCTATGCGCAACTATGTAGAGTTTTTATTTGACAAATTGACGTTAATGAATTTAAACGATAAATGCAAGGCGTGTCTTACCAAACCAGAAGTAGGAGCTCAATTCGTTAGAGTATAATCAAAACGAATGAAAGAAATAAAACCAACAAAAGAGAACAGGCGATGAAACAGAGAAACGTCCAGCCGAATTAACCAAGTAAAGAAAAAAAATTAACCAAATTTGCATACTAACACTATAAACAAATGTCGGATGAAATCAACACCGTGAGAAAGGGCAGACAGTGTTCACTAACTAAGCGAATTGAACAGCTTTAAGGTTGTATTGCATTGTATCTTAATACTTCTTTATGCAAAGTTATAGACGCAACAACAACTAGAGGAGGGTAAAACAAAGAGAAACATTCACAAAGTATTCATGCCTATGTTGCTTTTGAGAATATCCCCTACTTATATAATGTTAGAGAATGCCCTATATATACTGTAGAATTTGCTTAGCTGCCTCAGCAAGATAAGTGCACCAAATTTACTTTTGGCTGCGGCTGTCTTAAAATCCGACTTTGCATGAAATATTTTACGTTAGCTGCATTTTATAGTTAAATGCCTCCAATCGGTGGCAGTTTTCCACTTTTTATAAGGAAAAAGTTTTAGTTAGCTGCGCCAACTAAGAACAACTTTGAAATTGTTTACTATTCAGTGAGAATATTTATAACAAGAGCAATTATTTAATTTGAAGATGAAAAAGGCAAATAAAACCAAATTATAAATTATTAATAGACTTATGGAGCTGAAAACAGTTGAATTTTAATTCAAATTAGCATCAGCATTTGAATGGAAGAACATAATTTTATTGATATTGTCTGAGTTGGTGGCAATAGAACAACGTTTTCCTGCACAAGAAAAGACTTTTTCCAAAGACGCGGGTATACAAAAATTGTACAACTAGTTTTATATAACAAATGAAAGGAGTTTTTTATGAGTATTCCACCATTCATTCAATGCGAATTCATACTCAAATTGTACTCGATTAAATCGATTTTTGTATTCGAATGTCGAATGTCGAGTAAAATGTTCGAATTACCCGTTTTAACTAACATTTTAGTGCATTCATGCAACCGTCTAGTGTGTGTATATAACCGTATATCATCTTATTGTTAAAACATTTTGAATATTCATTGGTTTCGTTATAAACAAGAACTAAAAAATATTATTCTATTTTAAACAACGCGCAATTTTCCAGGAACATGATTAGCCCGAAGGGAAAAACTTATCTCTTTTTTGTATAGGTTTCTTCTTATTATTACTTATAGCAAAGTAGCAACTTTAAGCAAAACCATTTGCAACACTGAACACAAAATACTAAAGCAAAAACCAAAGACGCTGCCACAGCACCACCAACAACCCCAAAAACACCAACAGAGACGACAATAACGACATTTAAGCAAAGATAATCTGTTGCGACATAAAAATAATGTTTTATGCTCAAGCTGTAGTCGCAGCAGCAGAAGCTGGCGCAGACGCTGAAGAGCGAATACAAAGCCACAATCGGCGACGAAAAGCAGAAAGGAGCAGTTGCAGAAGTATACGCAAAAGTAAAAGCGGAAAGCAAACAGCAGCCGCAATAACGTCATGGATATTAAAATAGATACTCGCACTGTCGCGCACTTGCCAGAACGAAAATTGAGATCTGACAATAGATGGATTTATGCTTGCGAGTATTTAACATTTTCTGGCATTGATATGTAGATCCCTGATGAAGTGATGTTTAGCATATAGAAGCGTGAAAACTGAAAGTGGTAAAGCTGAATATACATACAAAATCTCTTTATGTGTTTATAGATGTCCAGGTTCCACGTTCTGCAGCCCTTGAATCATCGCTTCTGTTCTGCTAAATGCAGTGAGGGTTTCTAGTAATAGAAATCCTATAAAAGGCTTTCCTTATGCGTTACTTATTAATTGATTACATGCAAAATGCATATGAAAATTTGGATAATCGATTTTTTATTCAAAGATAGGCTTTCTTTTTGCAAAATTACTAGCTTCAATTTAAAACAACAAATAAAATAATAATAATCGTTTAAAGCCCCCAAATTATTGTTTTTATACACACTCTAAGCCGCCAGTGCTTGTGCTTTTAATAAGTAATAATCAGTCGACTAAAAACATACAGCAAGTGAATGGATAAATAAAGTGTGCGATTTCATAACATAACTCATAACATATTAATGTTTTTTTTTTTTTTTCACTACAAATCTGGTAAGTCAAAAGCGAGCAGATGCTTTATGTATCTATGCGCACATGAAGTAGCGGGGCCTGATCTAGTTTAAAATAATGTCAAGAAAATGATAGTCGTACTTATTCGTATTTTCTTCTGTTTTTGTGGCTAAGCCTGCAGCTAATTTAGACTATAGTGCGAACTCATATATGTAAATAAAAGGTTCACAAATCTTTTCTAAGTCGGAAAGCTCAACGAAAGAAACTCACTAATTCTATTTTTATATAAATGATTTCTCTCGGTGCCCTTTTCAAATGTTAATGAATGCATTAGTCATATTTATCATTCATGAGCTTTGTTAATGCGTTCTCGCTCTTGCATATACCTAAACATTGTCATCTAAGTCAAAACCGGTCTATTTCGGAGTTAAACCATTGCGTTATGTTTTAAATGCAGTGTTCAAGCAATAATCTAAGTAAAAACAGGTTTTCGTCAAGTTAAAGCAAAGATTTATAATTTAAATTCTGTGTTAAAAATCCATTCCATGTAATGTGTATTGTAAAAAAATATACAGAACAAAGAAGAAGAGGTGGCAGAGAAGAAGAAAGGTTAGAAAATTTGGACAATGGAGTCATGCCCCTCAATACCATTCGGCCCCATGTTGGCGCCATTGACGATATGCGCAGGGAGGGCCACAAAAAATACGAAACATCGACAAATCTGGCAGTTATTGAACATTACGTTGGCCCTTTTTAGCCAATAATGCTTTTTTGTAACAGTTTACTGAAATTTCCGCATTTGTTCTTAACTTAACTCAAAGACTGTTGTTGAAAGAGTATTTAAATTGTTTAAATCAAGCTGATAAACAGAATGCATATAAAATACGTATTTACAAATAAATGTTGCTATTAATAGTCAAATTTAGATTGGTTTCTGTACTAATTTTTATGAAAACTTCAAAAATTCATGTATATTTTTTGCGATTTTTCTCATTCTTTTGACCATTTATAGCCCCTTTTTTTGCCCCAACTAGCCACTTTGCTCGATGAGTGTTGGCATCAGTGCGGAAAAAACAAGCAATATACATACATACACGCATATTTAGTACGCATAAAAATAAACAAACAACAATAGAAAAAAACACAATGACAGAACCATGGATCAGAAATTAAAAAAAAAAACAGTCATTCAAAATAAAAAGACCACTATGTATGTAAATAAATGTATAATTACATTTTCAACAGAAACACTTTTTGAAACACAAGCAGGCTTTAAATGACTTTTGCCTTGTCTTTTGCCTACGAGCTAGTGACGCTGCTGAGCGAAGTTGCGCTAAGCTGCACTGCTGGCAGAAACCCCATAAATAGTTTGCTTTAACAGCAACAAAACAATTAAAATTTTCTAAGATAAGACGCAGATCACATCAGCTTTACGTGGAAGACGGCAACAATTATTATCTTATTTATATACATAATAATAATGTGACATTCTTATTTCTTAAATATTAAAGCAAATTTTGTGTTCCACATAAATGGCATAAATGTAAAGTTTTATTCCTCACCTTTCCTTACAAAAGTAAACATATTTAACTAACTATATAACTATCGATAAATTGTGCTGCTTAGTTGTTAAGATGATATTAGCTGTTATGTTCATTTAAATATAAAAATAAGATATTTAGCGTAAGTAAACAATTTAATTGAATATAAATGGCATAAATGTGTTTTTGTTGGCGCATAACCATGCTCCATGATTTTAACTATAATAAGGCACATGTTTAATTTTCTGTTCGACATTTGCTGTTCTGTTTTCCAGTACTCTTACATTATTCGGATATCGTAAAGAAAACAAAAAGAAAAAAAAAAAACATGTAATTTAATTTTAGACGCAAGAGGCACAAACAAAAACATCACCACAGGAAACAAAAACAACAACACGCACAACAAAACTTGTTTTGCACTTACGAAAAAAGGGACGAACAAATAAAGGAACAAATTAACGGATAAACGAAGGAAAGATCGAACCATTGAACGATTAGGAGAATGAAAAAATGAACAAATGCACGAATTAACAAAAACCAATTATTGGTAACGAATTAAATGTCGGAACTAGCAGCATAAACTTCTGATTTTTTCACTTTTTGCTGTTTCTATCTTGGTATTTCAGCTATTTATGTACATTTATATATGTATGTGTATCATATGTACTTACACGTATGTACAAATATGTATGCATGGTATTTTACTTTATTTTTTATTTTTTTTGTTGTTGTTGTTCTTAAGTGGTGTCACATTCTCTTTTTCGTATGTGCTGAAACATTGTTCTATGTATTACACCTAATTTAGACTTCAGACTTACCAAATATAAAAAGCACAGCGCAAATGTTTTATTTAAAAGACGTCGCCGACAAATGTTATTCCATCGTTATCTCGATTTACTTCTCGTCCAAAATCAAATGTCGCTTGCGATGTTCGATTAATGCATTGTTTCACCCACGACTGTGCTTTCTAATCTGCTAAGCACGCGTGTACGGGAGCAGGTAGGCCATGCCTGCCCAGGTTTGTGTGTGTGTGTGTGTGTGTGTGTGTCACTGTTCTATTTCAGTCTATTCCGACAGACACTCAGGGTCGCAGCCTTTTGCCGGCAGACGCACCTGCCACAAGCAGACGCCGGTTGTTCATATTATTCTGGCTGCTGTTGTTGCTGTCGCTGTCACTGATGCTGCTGCTGTTGTTGTTGCTGCTCGTGTTCATGACATTGTTGTAATTGTTGCTCGTACTCGAGTAGCTCATCAGCTCTTGAATGAGAGCTCGAGTACGAGCAACAATTACAACAATGTCATGAACACGAGCAGCAACAACAACAGCAGCAGCATCAGTGACAGCGACAGCAACAACAGCAGCCAGAATAATATGAACAACCGGCGTCTGCTTGTGGCAGGTGCGTCTGCCGGCAAAAGGCTGCGACCCTGAGTGTCTGTCGGAATAGACTGAAATAGAACAGTGACACACACACACACACACACACACACAAACCTGGGCAGGCATGGCCTACCTGCTCCCGTACACGCGTGTTAGGCGGTTGCTGAAAGCACAGTCGTCGGTGAACGATGCATTAATCGAACATCGCAAGCGACATTTGATTTTGGACGAGAAGTAAATCGAGATAACGATGGAATAACATTTGTCGGCGACGTCTTTTAAATAAAACATTTGCGCTGTGCTTTTTATATTTGGTAAGTCTGAAGTCTAAATTAGGTGTAATACATAGAACAATGTTTCAGCACATACGAAAAAGAGAATGTGACACCACTTAAGAACAACAACAACAAAAAAAATAAAAAATAAAGTAAAATACCATGCATACATATTTGTACATACGTGTAAGTACATATGATACACATACATATATAAATGTACATAAATAGCTGAAATACCAAGATAGAAACAGCAAAAAGTGAAAAAATCAGAAGTTTATGCTGCTAGTTCCGACATTTAATTCGTTACCAATAATTGGTTTTTGTTAATTCGTGCATTTGTTCATTTTTTCATTCTCCTAATCGTTCAATGGTTCGATCTTTCCTTCGTTTATCCGTTAATTTGTTCCTTTATTTGTTCGTCCCTTTTTTCGTAAGTGCAAAACAAGTTTTGTTGTGCGTGTTGTTGTTTTTGTTTCCTGTGGTGATGTTTTTGTTTGTGCCTCTTGCGTCTAAAATTAAATTACATGTTTTTTTTTTTTCTTTTTGTTTTCTTTACGATATCCGAATAATGTAAGAGTACTGGAAAACAGAACAGCAAATGTCGAACAGAAAATTAAACATGTGCCTTATTATAGTTAAAATCATGGAGCATGGTTATGCGCCAACAAAAACACATTTATGCCATTTATATTCAATTAAATTGTTTACTTACGCTAAATATCTTATTTTTATATTTAAATGAACATAACAGCTAATATCATCTTAACAACTAAGCAGCACAATTTATCGATAGTTATATAGTTAGTTAAATATGTTTACTTTTGTAAGGAAAGGTGAGGAATAAAACTTTACATTTATGCCATTTATGTGGAACACAAAATTTGCTTTAATATTTAAGAAATAAGAATGTCACATTATTATTATGTATATAAATAAGATAATAATTGTTGCCGTCTTCCACGTAAAGCTGATGTGATCTGCGTCTTATCTTAGAAAATTTTAATTGTTTTGTTGCTGTTAAAGCAAACTATTTATGGGGTTTCTGCCAGCAGTGCAGCTTAGCGCAACTTCGCTCAGCAGCGTCACTAGCTCGTAGGCAAAAGACAAGGCAAAAGTCATTTAAAGCCTGCTTGTGTTTCAAAAAGTGTTTCTGTTGAAAATGTAATTATACATTTATTTACATACATAGTGGTCTTTTTATTTTGAATGACTGTTTTTTTTTTTAATTTCTGATCCATGGTTCTGTCATTGTGTTTTTTTCTATTGTTGTTTGTTTATTTTTATGCGTACTAAATATGCGTGTATGTATGTATATTGCTTGTTTTTTCCGCACTGATGCCAACACTCATCGAGCAAAGTGGCTAGTTGGGGCAAAAAAAGGGGCTATAAATGGTCAAAAGAATGAGAAAAATCGCAAAAAATATACATGAATTTTTGAAGTTTTCATAAAAATTAGTACAGAAACCAATCTAAATTTGACTATTAATAGCAACATTTATTTGTAAATACGTATTTTATATGCATTCTGTTTATCAGCTTGATTTAAACAATTTAAATACTCTTTCAACAACAGTCTTTGAGTTAAGTTAAGAACAAATGCGGAAATTTCAGTAAACTGTTACAAAAAAGCATTATTGGCTAAAAAGGGCCAACGTAATGTTCAATAACTGCCAGATTTGTCGATGTTTCGTATTTTTTGTGGCCCTCCCTGCGCATATCGTCAATGGCGCCAACATGGGGCCGAATGGTATTGAGGGGCATGACTCCATTGTCCAAATTTTCTAACCTTTCTTCTTCTCTGCCACCTCTTCTTCTTTGTTCTGTATATTTTTTTACAATACACATTACATGGAATGGATTTTTAACACAGAATTTAAATTATAAATCTTTGCTTTAACTTGACGAAAACCTGTTTTTACTTAGATTATTGCTTGAACACTGCATTTAAAACATAACGCAATGGTTTAACTCCGAAATAGACCGGTTTTGACTTAGATGACAATGTTTAGGTATATGCAAGAGCGAGAACGCATTAACAAAGCTCATGAATGATAAATATGACTAATGCATTCATTAACATTTGAAAAGGGCACCGAGAGAAATCATTTATATAAAAATAGAATTAGTGAGTTTCTTTCGTTGAGCTTTCCGACTTAGAAAAGATTTGTGAACCTTTTATTTACATATATGAGTTCGCACTATAGTCTAAATTAGCTGCAGGCTTAGCCACAAAAACAGAAGAAAATACGAATAAGTACGACTATCATTTTCTTGACATTATTTTAAACTAGATCAGGCCCCGCTACTTCATGTGCGCATAGATACATAAAGCATCTGCTCGCTTTTGACTTACCAGATTTGTAGTGAAAAAAAAAAAAAAACATTAATATGTTATGAGTTATGTTATGAAATCGCACACTTTATTTATCCATTCACTTGCTGTATGTTTTTAGTCGACTGATTATTACTTATTAAAAGCACAAGCACTGGCGGCTTAGAGTGTGTATAAAAACAATAATTTGGGGGCTTTAAACGATTATTATTATTTTATTTGTTGTTTTAAATTGAAGCTAGTAATTTTGCAAAAAGAAAGCCTATCTTTGAATAAAAAATCGATTATCCAAATTTTCATATGCATTTTGCATGTAATCAATTAATAAGTAACGCATAAGGAAAGCCTTTTATAGGATTTCTATTACTAGAAACCCTCACTGCATTTAGCAGAACAGAAGCGATGATTCAAGGGCTGCAGAACGTGGAACCTGGACATCTATAAACACATAAAGAGATTTTGTATGTATATTCAGCTTTACCACTTTCAGTTTTCACGCTTCTATATGCTAAACATCACTTCATCAGGGATCTACATATCAATGCCAGAAAATGTTAAATACTCGCAAGCATAAATCCATCTATTGTCAGATCTCAATTTTCGTTCTGGCAAGTGCGCGACAGTGCGAGTATCTATTTTAATATCCATGACGTTATTGCGGCTGCTGTTTGCTTTCCGCTTTTACTTTTGCGTATACTTCTGCAACTGCTCCTTTCTGCTTTTCGTCGCCGATTGTGGCTTTGTATTCGCTCTTCAGCGTCTGCGCCAGCTTCTGCTGCTGCGACTACAGCTTGAGCATAAAACATTATTTTTATGTCGCAACAGATTATCTTTGCTTAAATGTCGTTATTGTCGTCTCTGTTGGTGTTTTTGGGGTTGTTGGTGGTGCTGTGGCAGCGTCTTTGGTTTTTGCTTTAGTATTTTGTGTTCAGTGTTGCAAATGGTTTTGCTTAAAGTTGCTACTTTGCTATAAGTAATAATAAGAAGAAACCTATACAAAAAAGAGATAAGTTTTTCCCTTCGGGCTAATCATGTTCCTGGAAAATTGCGCGTTGTTTAAAATAGAATAATATTTTTTAGTTCTTGTTTATAACGAAACCAATGAATATTCAAAATGTTTTAACAATAAGATGATATACGGTTATATACACACACTAGACGGTTGCATGAATGCACTAAAATGTTAGTTAAAACGGGTAATTCGAACATTTTACTCGACATTCGACATTCGAATACAAAAATCGATTTAATCGAGTACAATTTGAGTATGAATTCGCATTGAATGAATGGTGGAATACTCATAAAAAACTCCTTTCATTTGTTATATAAAACTAGTTGTACAATTTTTGTATACCCGCGTCTTTGGAAAAAGTCTTTTCTTGTGCAGGAAAACGTTGTTCTATTGCCACCAACTCAGACAATATCAATAAAATTATGTTCTTCCATTCAAATGCTGATGCTAATTTGAATTAAAATTCAACTGTTTTCAGCTCCATAAGTCTATTAATAATTTATAATTTGGTTTTATTTGCCTTTTTCATCTTCAAATTAAATAATTGCTCTTGTTATAAATATTCTCACTGAATAGTAAACAATTTCAAAGTTGTTCTTAGTTGGCGCAGCTAACTAAAACTTTTTCCTTATAAAAAGTGGAAAACTGCCACCGATTGGAGGCATTTAACTATAAAATGCAGCTAACGTAAAATATTTCATGCAAAGTCGGATTTTAAGACAGCCGCAGCCAAAAGTAAATTTGGTGCACTTATCTTGCTGAGGCAGCTAAGCAAATTCTACAGTATATATAGGGCATTCTCTAACATTATATAAGTAGGGGATATTCTCAAAAGCAACATAGGCATGAATACTTTGTGAATGTTTCTCTTTGTTTTACCCTCCTCTAGTTGTTGTTGCGTCTATAACTTTGCATAAAGAAGTATTAAGATACAATGCAATACAACCTTAAAGCTGTTCAATTCGCTTAGTTAGTGAACACTGTCTGCCCTTTCTCACGGTGTTGATTTCATCCGACATTTGTTTATAGTGTTAGTATGCAAATTTGGTTAATTTTTTTTCTTTACTTGGTTAATTCGGCTGGACGTTTCTCTGTTTCATCGCCTGTTCTCTTTTGTTGGTTTTATTTCTTTCATTCGTTTTGATTATACTCTAACGAATTGAGCTCCTACTTCTGGTTTGGTAAGACACGCCTTGCATTTATCGTTTAAATTCATTAACGTCAATTTGTCAAATAAAAACTCTACATAGTTGCGCATAGGCAGGGGTGGGGAGGCCCGTACTTTATTCTGACTGTATGGACTTACATTGCCATTGGTATTCATTCTCGTCTGTTAGGTATGACTTTTTATTTTTGGTATTATTGGTTGCATTTGGCTAACATTTGTTGTTGCTGTCGCTCTAATTGAAATAATGAATGCTTTTTTTTTTGCAATATGCGCAATTAACTAGGGAAATGCTGCTTTGGTTATTGATTTTGTTATGTAATTTTTCTATATTGTATAAAAGTTTTCTTTTCGTGAGAAGAGATGTCAATTTCCCTACAATTTGTAAGTCAATTGAAGACTTTAAACGCGTTTTCTGCAAAATAGAGTTTTTCGAGTTATGTCAGTCTTATAGTAAATGAGCGTTATGCATATGATCAATATCTTCAATTATCTTCTTGTATCCTTTAATTTACAACGATGATTTCGACTTATGATTTCTTGCTCTAATACTTTTCTTACTACTTTACATTTGACAAAGCAGAACCCGGATCCGGTGTTGCAACATCTAACCTTAAGCATTAGAGTTCAATACACTAACAGTGTGGCACAGTAGTTTTGAAAATTGTTGAATGTCTAC
>JBAMBQ010005228.1:0-13210 GCA_037044495.1 Stegana nigrithorax | reverse complement strand
TAACAATATGAGCAGCCAAACGTTTACGTGAGCGAAGGTGAAATTGAATTTGAGATGACTGTGAAAAAGAACTTCAACTGCAGCAAAGATAAATTGTAATACATAGAGATCTAACATGTCTTCTTCTTCTACTACTTATTCTTCTTCTTATTCTACTTCGTTGGCCTTTTATTACTAATTGAATTACCCGCCCAAATTAATAGCCACAAATAATGTGCTGAGCACACAAGACGGCGGCTGGCGCAGCCAAAAAAAAAAAACAAAAAATAACAAAATTAAAGCATAGCCAATACTAAATGAGTAGAACAAAAAATAAAATAAAAATAAAAAAAAATATAAACTAAAATAAAAGTGAAAACCAGAATATAAATAAAAAGGCAACAACTCAACGTAATACAGTACTTAAAGAAACGGACAGACAAAAAGGCAACTACGCTTGAAGCACCAACGAACCAAATACCAAAACGACGAAGGCTGCCAAGCGAAATGAAGAAAAAAAAAATAGAAAAAATCGGAAAAAAAGGCAAAATAATAATAAAAAGTAACCAAAAGTGTAGCCAGGCGTACGTATGAGCAATATTTATTGAGTACGTGATCTTTGACAAATCCTTGTGTGACCGTTTTGAATTTTTTATCAAATGCCCCGACATTGCCACGACATGTGCAACTCCTTATCTACGTATTTGTGTCCGTATGTCCGCGTGTCCGTCTCTGCGTTCGTATGTCCACATGTGGTGTTTACAGGGTGCCCCTGGCATGTTGGAATGCGGCTCGTTGGCAGTCAGTAGACGTGCCACGTCTGTTACGAAAATCGGCAAGTAAAGTGCCTTATTAAAAATTTTGTCAACTTTGAATTGTGTTCGCAAGTTCGTTTTTTGCTCTTTTTTTTTCTCCGTTTCTTTTTTCTTTTTAAGCATTTCTTTTGCATCGTACTCGCTACGACATGTCCCTTGACATTGTAAACTGAAACATATGCAAGCGTCGTGCCCTGGGGCACATGTCACTCACTCACTCACTCAGTCACTAACTGGCTAATGTTGTTGGCAATCATAAAATCATTTGACTTTTACAGCAGCAAACTCACAGTGAAACACTTTTGTGGCAGCTAAATTTTTAATTAAAATGTGCCTAATGAGCCAACGGCCAGAGTCAGCACAGTCGGTCCTGCCGCTCCTGCTGATGACATTTTGTCGTGAGAAATTGTTAAGATTTTTTTGTGAAAGCAATCAATCAAAAAGGCAAACTGCAGTCAACTTTGATTTGTACATTCATTGCAGGTATTAGCTAAGCATTTTGATCTTAAGCATATTGTATACAACGCCGAGAGATTAAACTTATGGTCAACTCATAGAAGAATAAAAATACTTAAATATTGAAAATTATATAGCTACTTTAAATATTTTATAGCTATATAAAATATAATTTTTTGTTCACTTATGTATGTATATGTACATAATTTGTTATACACAGTCAACCCTCGGGTAACGAACATTTCAAATAACGCAGAAGATTCGGGAATGATTTGTGTTCGTTAACCAAGTGTCGATTGCATTTGTTTTGTTTATTTAATTGTCACTTATAGACATTCCTTATGCATTTTAAAACAGTTTAAACTGTCATGCAACTAAAAATCTTTTACAAAACATTTTGCATACAGGACAGAAGTATAAAACAACTAAAATTGCAATAATCCATTCAAAATGCAATAAAATATTATTACTCATGTACACCGTGACACGTTAAGAAACAGAAGTGCCATAAAAAATAACTAAATGTTATAGATATAACAAGAAGAAGACGAAGAAGAAAAAGAAAAAGAAACAACCAAAACAACAACAACGGGCAGAGTGCACAAATATCAAATAATAAACGACGCAACTAAATACAACAGCCTAACGCGACTTGCAGCAACAACAACAACAATAACGATAACAAAAAACGACAATAAAATTGTCGCCGTGCATTAAACAATGGACACCCGCTTTGCCATTGGCAGTAAGCAACTAAAGACAACAATAAAACCAACAAAAACAACAACAAGATGACAACATACAGACACACTTGTTGGTTTTTCATTCATTGACGCACTTTGACTTGGCAAAAGCAGCAACAATAACCGCAAAAGCACAAAAAAAAATACAGAAAAACAAAAAATAACAAAATGATAAAGTATTCGCAAAGCAAAAAGCAAATCCTGTTAACCCTTTTTGCACAAAAGTCGCCTGCGAACGTTGCTTGTTATTCATTGCAATAATCATTGTTCTTGTTGCATATGCAAATCTCAGTACGCGCATTGAAAAACAACAAACACACACGCACACACACACACACACACACAGGCACACATATGCACTTATACCAACTGACAAACACACAAAAGTAGACAAGTGAAAAAGCGTTGAGGGTAACACAAAACTTAATGAAGCTCATAAACGTTGCCAGCACCAGTCGCAAGCAACAATGATAATACCAACAACAACAACAACAATAACAACCACCCAAATGCCCAACTGCACACCCACACCCACACCCACACACACGCACACTCACACATATACAGAAGTAAACGCATTGTCATGTGAAATGTTTACTCTTTTAGCCAAAGAAAAGTTATTCTCAAATGCACATACATGCTCACATATGTGTGTAGCATACTAAAAACACTTAAAATATCGTTAAGTTAAATAAGTAAGGACAACAACACCGACGATAATAATAATAATAACAACAACAACAGCAACAACAATGGCAAAACATAACGTCTAATGTGACAATAGAGAAAAATATACTGACATATTTTAAGGAGCAGGCCAAACTAAAGCCAAGCGACCAATGGCAGCAAGAAAATAACAACAACAACAACAACAAAACAAAAACAGCATACAAAATGCATAATAAAAAGCGCGCAACAACACAATCGCGGTGTTTATTTTTATGCCTATTGTGGCGCGTGTACACGCTGCACCCCCAATGCCAGCGCCGCCGACATTTGCGGGAATGTGTCACAACGTTTGTCGCTTCATTTGCGCGCACAAAGGTATGCATCAACAACAACAACAACAACAGCCAAAAATATTAACAGAAATGGTCCTTGCTTGCTGTTTTGTCTAAGCGCGTCTTTTGTTTTAGGCGTGATCCTTTTTACACACACACACATACACACACACACATACATACTAAATATACTACGTTATAATATGTATAAACAATACAAATACAATAATAATAACAACAACAACAAATATAACAATAACAAAACAATAATACGCTCAAACGCGTGCATTTTATACGAAACGTTTGTGTATATTTTTTTGTTTCAGATTTTCTTTTTTTTTTTTATTTTTTTGTTTCTTTTTTGTTTTAGTTTGTTTACGAATCGTTTTTGCCTTGCGTTTCGTATTGCATGGCATGGCGTGCGAATTATTACACAGGAAGATATGAAATAAAATTTAATGAAATGTTTATAAAATGAAAATGAGGTGAATATGTTGTTGTCGTATATTGTTGTTGCTTCTGTTGTTGTTATTATAGTTGTTGTTGGTGCTGCTGCTGTTATTCACGTCTTGGCTTTGGTTTATTATATAATACATACTTCAAAGTATAATGACGGGTATTTAAGTTCGTACCTTTTAAAGCATATACATGGTAACGTTTGCTATTTCAATTTTAAAAGACCGTCACAGGCTTCAGTTAACATAATGCATATGCTAATTAAATGCAAGTGTACAAAACATAAGCACAGGATGTGTCTTTAATTCGTTTTGCAGTTTTACTGTTTTTTTTTTTTTTGTGTTAATGAAGCTTTAGCATAAGAAGTGTAAATTTAAAAATATTCAATGTATGAAAATTCAATTCTACAGTAGGAACTCCTTAATCCGCATACCCCCAAATACGGATCATACCAAAATCCGGATGGAGTTAAAAAATATTTTTATCAGTATGAAATATATTAAAAGGATTGTTACAAATTTTTTTTCAATTTTTATATTATTTTTAAATAATAAATGAATAAATATTCTTCATTTTAAATATTTCTATGGTAATCCGGATTACTTCCGGATTAGCGAGTTCCGACGGTATATAGGTTGAGTAGTGAAGCTGTCAATTCAAATTTAAAAGAATATAAAACTATAAATAATCTCATAACCTAATGCATCGACGAGATGACATAAATCTGAGCAGAATAAACTGTTACATTACGAAAAAGTCGTATGATTTAAAGTATTTATAATATATAGTAAAATGGTTTAAACATGATGTTTACAAGTCTAATGTGAGCTACTATATATGCACATACATATAAGATCAGTAATATAAAAACAAAAGAAGGCAAAAATCAAATTCTATGCATAGTGTAGCCAAGCTAATAAGGATGGTGACTGTTGTATATTAGAATGGCAAATAAAAAAAAATTCAATTGATTTTGAATAAGAAATTTGTTGGCATTCTGAAGCAACGATTTTTGTGTTGAGGTGATTAAATCACTGCATACTAAATACCAGTGCAAGGCTTAAAACGTAAATGATTTAAATCATAAATATATATTATATATGTATACAGTACGAACTCGCTAATACAGATTAATTAAAATCGGGATCAATCCGGACAATGAGGTAATTTTTTTAACTTTGTCCAGATTAAAGTATGATTTTAGTGACGATCCGGTTTAGGGGCTGTTCGGATTAACGAGTTACTACTGTATAATAAAAATAAAAAACTTGAGTTGAAAGCAAAGATTAGCATAGCGCCTTAAACACACAAATACATATACAATGCATTAATATAAGAAATCCTAGCGAGCCATAGACACATTAAAAAAATAACATTGATGCACAGTTATACGTTAATGAAAAATGTGAAGAACCTAAGTTATACACATTTGTTTAAAGTCAAGCACAAGTTTTGGGAACATGCATTTGCATAGTCATAATATTGTCGAGTTTGGAACACACAAGATTGTCAAATTTTGTATAGACTTTTCATATTGTATAATAAAAGACGCGTGTCAACGACGGATCACTGCGATACTTACTAACGGAGAGCGGCATAATGGCGCTCTGCAGCTGACTGAAGATCTGCCGATGATGATGATGGTGTCCACCAATGCTGCCCAAAGTGCTGCCGCTGAAGTACAAATGATTCTGATGCAGCGCCAGCTGCTGGTGATGATGATGATGATGGTGATGATGATGATGTGATGTGGCTGCCAATGCAGACATATGCGGCGGTACCAATTGATGTTGCAACTGTTGTTGTTGTTGTTGTTGGTGATGATGCTGTTGCTGCTGCTGATGTTGCATATGCTGGTGATGTTGTTGTTGCTGTTGTTGCTGCTGCTGTGCATACGGATGATGATGATGCGGCTGCATTTGTTGCGAAAGTTGTTGCTGTTGCTGTTGCTGTTGCTGCTGATTGTGTTGTTGCATAGCAGCATGCTGCTGCATTGTTGTCGCTGCTGCTGCATTCACTGTAGACACCGTTGCAGCCGCTGTCAGTGCCAACGACGGTGCTGCTGCTGAAGGCGGCGGTGGCAATTGCGCCGACACTGTTGCCTGTGCTAAGCCATTGGCAGAGCCAAATTGTCGCGCCGTTGCCGATGCGGCCACAGCAGCTGCTGTTGCTGTTGCCGTTGCAGTTGCCGTTGCCGTGGCAGCAGCTGCTGCTGTTGCTGCTGCCGCCGTTGCTGCTGCTGCTGCTGTCGCTGTTGCTAGAATATGATGTTGTTGCGTTGTTGAGCGATGATGTTGATTTTGTACTGTATTTAAACTGTGTATTGAGGCGTGTACCGCCGATTGATAGATAATACCGTTATTCGACATTGCCGTCATCGATTGATGATGATGATGTGCCGCATACATCGTGGGCCCAGTCGGCGGTACTGCAGCGACGGTTGTCCCCATGGCCGCTGTTGTGGCCGAGACCGGCGCCAAGGGTAGCGCACGATAGCCGGCCATAAGTTTATAAGCTTATATTAATTATAATTAATTGCTTTCTTTATTACCTTCTCTTTCTATTTCTGTTTTTCTGATTTTATTTTTTTTTTTTTGGTTCTTGTTTTTCTTAATTTCTTTTTGTTTGTCTTAAGTGTGAAATGTTTTAAACATTTCTAGCATTTACATTTGCGTTGATGTATGCTGCTGTAACGACGTCACTTAGTTAAATATTCACTTAACTTTCACACAGATTTCGCTTCGTTTCAATGTCTCTTCGCCTGAAACCACGTTTTGTAACTAAATAATTTTATTGTTTTCGCTTAAGATAACTTAATTATTTTCAAATTAAATATATGCACATATATAGTAAAGATTTATGCTTATGGTGACTGATAATGTCAGTCATCGCTGATAAGCAACTAATCTACATACAATGCGAGTATGAAACTGTCTTACAAATTCCTCCTCGTCCGCCTTGGCTATTTACGACAGCCCATATCCACAAGCGGCAACGCTAGGAAACTGAGCCACTGGAACGTTGGCTCCGTATCTTTACACACTAACAGCTTGTCAAGATTATTTTATATCTTACTGCTTAAATTTACTGCATTATTCATAAATCGTTTACGATTATCGAATATAGAATTTACAAATCATATTTTACCTAAACAAAATATCTCATCAGATAAGAAAACTCAGTTTATATCAAAACCTTAGCTAAATAAATACAAAAAAGTTTTAGCTATTATTTAAATGAAAATGTATCAAAAATAATCTACTGAACAGAACTGAAGATTATTAAAACAAAAATATAAAAAATAATAAATAAAACTAAAAGAAATAAAAAAATATAAAAATTCAAAAAACAAAAAATTTAAATAAACAAAAAATTTATATTTAGCAATTTTAATAAAAGTATAATAACAACAATAAATAGAATTTTTCAGTGAATTAGAAGGGGTCTACAAATTTCCGTTAACTGCTTAGGCCTTAACAAGACTAATTTCGTATTAGGGAATTATTGAAGAAATTTACCGATGCATCGTTCAGATATAGATAATTAATCTTAACTTGTAGCTAAGCTCATTACGTCAAAAATTTCAGTAAGAGAGAAAAAAGTTAAAAATTATTTTAAAATAATTTTTTCCAGAAATACCAATTAAAATCGACCTATACTTTTTTTTTAATTTTGTATTGTATTGTACTTTTTTCAATTTATGACTTCTTGCGTATGGTTTTTGATATATGATTTCTTATAAATGTTTAGAAATATAATTTGGAATACTAAATTCTGCAGTTCTGAAATGCCAATAAAAATTTGAAATGAAGAATGCAAACCAAATGCTGAGTTTTTGTATTTAATTTGTAATAGAAATTTTTTTTATACAACAATAAACATAATTTAAATGAAAACAATAATAGTAACTCGAAAAACTATGAGTAAAAGTTGAAATAAATAAAGTATATATTAAAAATAATGAACATATAATAATAAATATAAAATGAAAATATCTTAATGAAGTGTAAATGAAACTTAAGGCTCTACAAAATTTATAAAATTTTTGGACTGTCTTTTTATTTTAATAACGATCTAGAGTAGCTAGAATCTTAAATATTTATAAACTAATCAATATAAATGAAATATAAGTAGTCTTTTCTTTATAACAATATCAGATATTTGATTTAGTCACTATAAAAATTTGTCATTATAAAAATTCGTTTGTTCTGACACTAAAAATCAGATTTAAGTTATAAAGTTGTCGGAGTTACTCTAATGAAAACTTAATTTAGTGTTTATTGTGTAGTTCCGTTGGCAAAAAATTCGAATTATGTATAAATTTTGTATGTCTATTGAATTTTTTAATATTAACAGCGATAAAATACATTTAAACATTTAGAAAAAACACACACAACATTAACATAAAAGAAAAAAAATAAGTTTTATATTAAAATAGACACTTAGACAATATTTAATGTAACGACAGCAATAAATATATTGTTAAGTAACAGTTTCATTTTAAATATGTTATTTTCAAAGGATATATGATAAAAACATTAAACACGACAGCAATAATAATGACAACAATAATTTGTTTTTAAATTCGTAGAAGAGTACACTTAAATATGATATATATTTAAAAAAATAATTAATAAAGAATACAAAAAAAAAAAACTTTATTAAAAACACCGATTACAATTACAACATTGAAACGAGTATTTACCATAAGTAAATAGGGGAATGTACATATTGACAACCAATGAGAAGTAAGTAACAGAAAATACATAAAAAAACACACACAACACGGCAACAAATTTATAAACAGAAAGATGTGAACGGGGAGACAGGAATTGAATTAATTTTAAAACAAATAAGTGAAACCTTGTTGCACTTGATGTTGCTACTGCTGATGTTGCTACTGCTGCTGATCCTGCTGCTGTTAATACCGTTGCTGCACATTTTGTTGCATTTAACTTGCAGGATACGCATTGCCTGGCATTGATTTACCTTGCGTGTGCACTCAAAATGTTTAATTTGTTTATATTACTTCATTACTGTGTTTCTCGGTTCGATATTCATTTTTACACTTTGTTAATATATATTATATATATAATAAACACACTTGCGTATTTAAGATTAAACGCAATAACGCGGTTGCATCTTTTGATTGCATCTGATCATAACGACTGCACGCAAAAAAAAAAACAAATATACATATGTGCTTAGTTCGACACAGCATGTGTATGTGCGAGTTGCTTGTTGACGTCCGGCATGCGAAGCTAGAGTCTAGTAACTAAACATGCAGGATTTGGCATAAGTGCAACAATGTCCTTATCGGTATGTCTTCGTTTCGTTCGTTCGTTCGTTTCTTGTCGTCGTCATCGTCGTCGTCGTCGTCGTCGTTTATGTTATCGCCATCACCAGTCGTTGCCGTCGCTGTCGCCGTTGCCGTTGCTGTGCTCCCAACGTTGTTGTAGCTGGCTACATGCATGCTGCCAGGATTCGTCGGTTTTCTTCCACGTGTCTCTCTATCGCACTGTGCGTGCGAACGAGATGGCCTCACGAATTTATGTACGTTGCTTAGAGTTTGGGGGCAGTACAATTGTGCCGGTTGGATTTTATTTTATTATCAACATAATATTCTTCTTCTTTTTTTAAGCATATACACTTGCTTATTATTATTTAACTACAAATGCTTAAATAATGAAATGACTTAATGCGTGTATAGTAAAGCAAAGTTGTGCACATATTTTGAAATTAATCAAAAATTTTGTGCTTGATGTGGGTTGGTCGGCACCTACGAATGCTACATTCTAAAAACTAACAAGTAGAAAAAATAAAAAACAAAAAAAAGACAAAAACAAATGGCATATGCTTTAGAAATATACAACAAGTGTAGGGGTTGTTTTAGCAGAGACCTGCGCATTGGCTACATTCGGATGCGGAAGTGCGCCTAAAAAATATTTTGGGTCCTACCCCAAAGCAACAACAATATGCACACGTATAGCAACAACAATCACAAAAACAACAACAACAACAAATACACATTGTGCATTGCAAATCAAAACAAATACAACAATGAAATACAACTACAAAAACAACAAGCAGCAGAAGTAAGAAGAGGAAGAGCAAACAACACGTGTCAGCATATAGAAGCGGCATACTCAGGTTGCAGGTTGCAGCTTGCACGTTTGTACCTACAACACACGTCACGCGGCACACACTGCACACACGTCACAGAGGCTAACTCGCTCGTTCACTCGCTTGTGAGTGCAATTTGGCTACAAGTTGGCTAACAAGTGTTGTCGCTTCATAAAGCGTCGAGCGTCAACAGTCGACAGAACTATGCGTGGCATTTGCACACGATCGCATTTAACGCGATGTTTGTCTTGTTGATGTTGACAGCTAAAGTGCATAAAATGTTGCACACTTTTCCAAATACTTTTCATGGAATTTTTAATCAAAGAAACGGCGCAAAACCCAAATACCAATTGTAAAGCAGAGCAAAGTGCACAGGCAGGCATATAGACAGACAGACAGACAGATGGACAGACAGAAAGGCAGCCGGCAGGTAGTCACCGTACAAATATGCACTTTTTATTAATAATACAATAATGTTGTCTAAACAATTTATTTAATATGCCAATTAAAATATTAAAAAAATACTTTATGCATAAACACATTATATTATATATATTATAAACATTTTGGTCATACGAAGAGCCGACACAGGTTTAGCGCAAATAGCTGGGCTAAATATTTAAATGCGCCTAAATTGCTTATGGCGGCCGCTATTGCCGTTTAATATACAAATAATGCGTAGCATACTTTCATGCGCAACGAGGTCAACGTGTTGTATGGCGTATAATGTCATATAGTTGAATTAGCCATATAAAAAGCATTTTGCACACAATTCAAAATTCATTTTTGATACCAACAAAAAATAATTTGCATTTTAATCTTTATGTGACGTTGGCCTGTTAAAGGTTAGTCAAATGTTTTTTTTTTTTTTTGTTTTAGAAAAATCACAAACAAATTTATATATTTACATTTTTTTAAGCCAAAAACATTGTACAAAAACTTACTTAGGGAATTCCCTTAAGCGCATGAGGTGAAAAACTACAAAACCTAGAAACTATGCAAGTCATTTTCCATCAACTCAACATTTTGCAAGTTCCTAAACAAGAGCAAAATGCAATTCAGTTCATTTTTGAATATTTTTGGCAAATGTTGACATTTTCTTGATATTTATTTATACTGAAATATACGAGAGACTTTTCAAAGCTATTCTCATGACTAATTTACCACGGAAATTTTTTAAGGCACGCAAAAAGTTTGTTTTACACTATTTTTTAAAGTACTTTTGCGAGACACGAAAAGTTTCGAAATTTTCGAGGCATTATCGAGTTTAAGGTACGAGTAATCACCCAGTTGTGTTTCAGCGTATGACACATATGATAAATTTATAGGATCGTATTCATAAGATTTTGCACACAGACCTCATCTCATTCCACCAAAGAAGGGCAAAGCAATTTGAAGTGCAGCTGAAACATTAAACTGCGGCGAACAAGTTGAAGTATATAAAAGTTGAAATTATAAAAGGCATGTAATGCCCAGCTACATGTAATTAGCTTGACGTGAAGTTATTTTATAATAATTATTTGAAATAGAGTTTCATATATATATGAGTTTGCATGATTGTCTAAAAGATAACTTTACTTATGGGCTGGGGATGATGCTCTCTGCATGTCATACGTTAGAAATTAATTTAAACGTCAGATTGCAGAATTAAAGCTTTAAAAGTATGTCTACTTACAGGGATAATTCAGGGTATAATCAAGTAGCAACAATGTTTGCAAAAGCTTGAACATTTTTCGGCTCCATTCCCAAACCAGCTAACAATGCAAATGGGAGTGTGAGAAGACTTTAACAACATTCAAATCTATTAGCGACACAACACTCACCATTTACTCTACTAAAAAAAGAATAGCACAAAACAAGGTTCGGCGGGTGATTAAGCGGAACTTCTGAATGCCTTAAAAACTTGTTATACAGTAGAATTTGCTTAGCTGCCCCGATAGCTAGCTGCCAAGGCAAGATAAGTACACCAAATTTACTCTGAGCTGCAGTGAGACTCGTAGTAAACAGTATATGAAATACTGGGTAATCTAAATAGTACGTTCGGTTTTTGACTAGATGTTGAATTGATTTTAGTATTAATAGTTTCGAATGTATTTTCTTCAATTATGATTTATAAGCTATGAAGACCATTTTTTAAGCCAATGGACGTTACGTGGATTCATCACAACACACTAGAGAACAAGGTACAGTCAAAGCAATGGATTACTCCGTATAAATGTGCTCCATAAGGATGCCAGCTTTAAAAGGCTGTAAAACAACAACTAAATGATGCTGCTTGCTCGAAGTAGTCTATTAATAGATTAACAGTCGACCTGCAAACTTATATGCAAACTACATATTAGCTTTCAATTGTTGCTCTATGCTACAAAATGAATTGAGAATCAGTGCTTTGCATACTAAGTTAAACGAAAATATATATGCTGACTACTTGTATAAGCTGTTACTGTTAAGTTTTGGGTCTAATATACAGACAATCTTAAACAGCTAATGGGCTGCACAAGTTTCCTTTCCTTAAAGTGCACAAACAGAATATGTTGCCTAAGTAAAATACATCAGGGCACAGCAAATAACATATCAAAAAGGAGAAAAATAATAATGAGCAATTAGAAATTTTAAATCACACACAAAGTGTTGGACAAGCGCACAATGAGTAATAAAAAAAAAAAAAAATAAAAAACATAAAACAAAAATCAAATACTGTTATCCCTTATGACAAACATTTCAAAAACACATCGCTGGGGTCGTTGCACATAACACTGACACAAAAGAACAGAAAAAAAAAAACAAAACAAAAGAAAAACAATAAAAAGAACGAACTGTAAAGTGAGTAAAGAAAATTAAGCACAGTGTTATCTAATTAGCCCTGCTGAATGGGGGCCATGAGTGTAAACTGGTGCCAGGTGCCAAAGCAAGAAAGCACAATAAAAAAAAATAACAACTGAAAAGTAAAAGAAAAACAAAAGAAAAAATCTTTACAAAGGCATATAAAGGCAACAGAAAAAAAAATCATAATGCTAACACTGGCAGTGCAGGAACAAAAATAAAACAAAGCAAAAATCAAAAAGAAGAAGACGATATATGTAACATATGTCGAGATCATCAGCAAAGCATGCAAAAAGAAAAATAAAAATGCAAAAAGGACGAATAAAACAAATAAAATAGATTACGCCTACTTTGCTGCACCGAAATAGGTACAAAGCAAATAAAAACAGAAATCAAAAATGAAAAAACACAAAAAACTGTGTAAGGCAAACATAGAGGCACAATGCATGCACGAGTATCTCATAGATACATTTGTGGCAATGCACACGGCATTTGTTTAACATACGAGAATATGCATTTGCCCACATGCATGCCTAGCCGCGAAAAACTTGCTAAAACTTTTCGGTAATTTGTTTAATTTGTAGAAAAGCAAAACAAAACGAAAAAAAAAATAATCAAAAACTCAAAAAGCAAAAGCAAAGAAAATAAACAACAACAAAAAAAAAACAAAACAAATCATAAAATGCTAACAACTTTTTTTGAAGGTTGTTTGTTGTAGCTTTTATTTTACTGATTTGCTACACGTACGGAAATGATAAAAATTGTCTAAATTTTCCTTATATGTATGTAAAGCCTTGCATTACTGTAAGAAGAA
>JBAMBQ010005227.1:0-10514 GCA_037044495.1 Stegana nigrithorax | reverse complement strand
TGCCCGAAAAAATTCAAATTTTCTACGTAAAAGGAACTTATTTCATTAAAAAAAGCAAGAAGAAAATGATGGTGCAGCAGAAGAGGAAGATGAAGCTGAAGATGAAGCCGAAGCTGAAGTAAAGCAAACGTAACTGCAGACAAGAACCGGTGTACGGGAATGTTTGGTGTATGGAAACAGCTTACACTAATTTGATACAAACATCATATCGGTGGCTTGGTTCGTTGCTTGCGTCGCCGTCTGAGCCTCACCGTGGTCGGGTTGACTGTGCATGCAGTCCTCTGAGAAGGGTCAAAGGGTGCTTGTCGCAGCAGCAGTAGCAGCAACAGACGAGATGCCACCGACATCGACATCGTCACCGGCGAACAACGAATGTTGAACGTTGAACGTCGAGCGGCAGTCGTCAACTCTTTCTCTGTGCGGCTGCACTCGCCAGGGTGACTGTGGGATGCAAATTAGCTCGGTGTGTGTGCCTGTGTTATCTCTGTCTGTCTGCCTTGTCTGTCTTTGCCAGTTCGGTGTATGCGTGCATAGCCGTTGTTTTTTTCCCAGCGCATCCACACTTTCATCTTGTCGCTGCCTTTTGCTAAGTCGACCGGTCGCCCGTTTACGCTCCTGCACATATGTATATTCAACTCGTATACTCGATCCTCGTACCCGTAGATGTGTTCGCGTTAGCTGGCGACATCCTTAGTTGCTCGCCAGATACGAGCATCTAAGATAAGCGAAATCAACAGCAGTTTATGATTACATTATGAGTGAGTATATGTATTTTTGTGATTATACACATGATCGATCAGCAGCGGCCTGCGAGTGTGAAATATGATTTTATTGGATATGAACGAGGCCCATTGCTGCCAAGCAATATGCTGACTAACCCTTTTGAGAGACGTCTATGCAGATTCTAATCGACATTGTGTGAGAAAGTGCACAGGCATGGCACACGCACCGCAGTCATACATCCATGACGCGTAATTCGAACCAAATCGATTGGCATCAGTGTCTGCCTTGCAAAAAAAACTCAGCTCAAGGATTGATCTGATTTTAGCTAAACTTTTGTTGCTGACTATCGACGCAAAAAAGTCTGTGCATAGCTGAGATGAGAGAAAATAATGGAGTGTAAGGTGTATCCTTTTACTCAGAAGATGTTATGATAAGATTTTATATTATTGCGCTGCAAAGGTCAGCCCATATCTTGGAGGCAGCATTCACTCGAAAGCATCTTTGCAACACGACTCTGTTTGCCTATTAGACTAGATACTGCATAGATCAGCTTTCCTATTGGACGAACCTTAAGTTCGAGCATGTGTTCTTGGCATTATTAGAAATTATGATTATGTAAATGTTTACATCACAAACATAAGTAATTTACAGTATTACCTCGAAATGTCAGTTATGCAGAAAAATGTAATTAAAAATATTAACCGCTTTAAATGTCATAAGCCAAATATGCCATGACGATGATGATGATGATGATGATGATGATGACTTCATTATTAAGGCACCGTGACATGGCATAACATGCGAATTTTTTTACAATTCATTAAGTGAAATACGAAGGACATGCAAGCGGAACACGCAACTCAAATCAGACTCAGCCAGAAAACCATACCCAAGCAACCCAAAGCGCCTAAGCCCAATTCGCATTACTTTCGCTCTCAGCTATCGCATGTGCGCCCTTTGAGGTCCTGGCAGTAGGCGTAAAAAAGTTAAGCACACGCAGCCACAACGATCGCAGCGGCCCTTGGCACGGTGTGCAGTCATGCAGAGGTTAGTTACATAAAAAATATATATAAAATGCAATTAACGCGAAATTAGATTAATTGACGAAAAATGTCGGAAAACTGACAGTTTTTGGCTATTGAACTCATGGCAATGCACAGTGAATGACTCGGCAAGATTGCGGCATAAAAAAGTTGACTCAGTTGCCACATTTTTCGGCCGCGTTTACGCAGCCACAATGACTCGACGGTCCCAGGAGCAGCCGCAAGGATTTTCTGCATTGCAAGCAATCGACTGCATTGTTTTGATTTTTGGTTTTTGCTGTTTGCTGTTTGGTTTTTTGTGAAAAATGATCGTCATTAAAACACAGCAGAAATGCAAGTTACTTCAGTTTTCTTACAAAAGTTTTGCATGCGCATCCGACAGCGGGGTGAGCAGAAAGTAACAAAGAGAGAGAGAGAGAGAGAGACAGTATTGAAACATTGCATTGGCCCTGTTGACAAATGTTTGACTTGCTCGCCTGCATCATTTATCAAATGTCAAGAGCAGCATCTTGTACGCATGTCCAGACTCACATCGACTGTCAATCAATTCATGTCACACTCGCACTCTCTGCCCTCTGTCTCCCTCCCTTTTGCTCTTGTAATGCTACATGCAACTTGCCTCATGCGCTGCCACTTAGAAGGGTCCTTGATCGCGCATACTCGCACATATCCGCTTGTCGGGACTACTCCAAAAACAAAATATAAAAAAAGAATGTAAAATAACACGAAAAGTAAAGAAATCATTTTGAGAAAAAAAAAAAAAAACAAAAACACATTTGCAAAAATATTTGCACAAATGCAATTTTTACACTATCCTGTTTACTTTTGTCGGTCTTATCCTGCGCATTCCGCTTGGCAGTACATCGCATGTCGTTTGCTTGCATTACGCAAGGTTCGGCCGACATCACTGGCACCGTTGCCACCGTTTATTGCGAGTGCTCCTGATTAATGTCAAGTCGTTTGTCTGCTGTCTTAAGTGGCACAGAAAGCGGCCGAGGCAGGGACAGCGCAGAGGGCGGCGACAGATGCGCCGTTGCAGTCAATGGGAGTCAATGTGATGCAATGGGAACTTATGCGAGTAAAGCGGATCACGAAGTGCATTTTGACTCACATGGACTCCTTACCTAGGCAGCTCTTTGATTAACTCTACTGCTGAGTTCCTGCACTCAATGCAGTTGACTGGTTTACAGGATTCCTTGGACGAAAATCGTGATATATGTAATACAGTTTTTTAGTTGTTCCAGGCAATATAAAATTATATACATAGAAATGTGAAATAATTAACTCAATTAATAAGTGAAAATGTCATCTGTGAAGTAAGAATTTCTCAGAACATTTTGAAATGAATCTGTGTACAGCATCAGCTAGATTCTTAGTAATACCATTACCTATGACGATAGTAATACGCAGAGCGATGCCGATACCGATACTGATACCGATACCGTGATCAGTAATAATTCTGCTGCAGTGGCAATTTCATTACATAATAATAACAATTTCCGCATAATCATAATCGATTATTTCCGCAGCGCCAAACGTTGTGAAAAGTCACATTAGAAACTAATTTTACGACATTCGCCAAGAATCAAATTAATTTTGAAGTGGGAAAATTCAAAGCGAAGCGATCGCACAGACACAGCGACAACCCTTGACTTGCCTTGACAGGCCACCGGCAGGCAGATGAAAGTGGAAAATGCATAGAATATTCATATTCGTATAAATATAAATTGCATATTTAATTGCCTTGCACGATCGCAATTATGCGAAAATGCGCACAGATCGGTTTAAGTGGCAGTAGCAGCAACATCAGCAACAACGGCAACTGCCATGCCTGGCGGCAGCTCAAAGGATACGCAACGCAAGGTAATGCAAGGCAAGACAAGGCAATGAAGGGTTTAACGAAATTTGCAACAAATTTGCAATTTGTAATTATTCATGCCTTGCATCGCTTAGCCGATAAATTTATTTGCTCAGCATTTGCCATTTGCCTCTTTCGCTTCTGATTTGCTTCTGGTTGCTTATTCCTTTCTTTTTTTTGCTTTTCAGTTTCACATGACGGCTATGAATTTGCATATGTCTCAGACTTTGCTTGGTTGTTGTTGTCGTCGTTGTATTTGTCATTTATTATTAATTTTGTTGTTTTGCGTAATTTGCATAACTGTCAATACGCATCGAACGGCTTTGGCGGACCGCAGGCTGCGTGTCTGTGTGCTCGTCCTTGGGCAAAAAGGACTGTCATCAATACTTGTCTCTAGAAATTCGCTGTGTTACGTTGTTTGGCGAAAATGTTATGACATGCGTGCAAAATTATGCTAATTATGTTAATTACAATTTAAGTCTGGCTAATGTGAGCCATTGCCCATGAGAAAACGCCAGCCACGCTGCAAGGCAGCCAACCGGTCCTCTGCCATTTGGCAGCACCGCCTCTCCGCACTCGACCGAAACTGATGAGCTGATGTGTTTTCTGTGCTAATTACGGATTTGCGTATTTCGTGTCGCATCTTCAGCTTAGCGCTTCATTAATTTTGTGTTAAGCTAAGCTTAGAGTCTGTCTCTGTCTAGGCAGAAGTAAGCGACGACACAGTGAGTGTCTTTGTGAGAATCTCAGTCAGACGTCTTAAATATTGCCTTCTACATATTTTATAGGCGCATAATGGCAACTTTACAGTTTTTGTAATTTTTATGACACCCAACTGGCATTTGGGCCACAACTGAAACTGCGTTAGTGCATAATTTATGCATATATATTATGTATGTGTGCACGTCCTTGCGGTTAACTCCAAAGGTTCCGCCATTCTCTCACTAAGTCGACTGCTATTGTGCCCAAAGTGTCCTGCTAAACGGTTGCAGTAGTTGCGTAGCTCATCATGAGTTGCGGAACTTATAAAGTAGAGTCTCACTAAACATAAGTACCAGATGTACAATTCCTAATAAATTCTCAGTTCCTTATGATTGCGCCTTTAGCTGAGGCTTTTCAAAGACAAAGGGCTTTAAAAAGCAGCACACTTAAGCAGAAAGGATAAACAACCAACGCATCAGTCGTTGGTCCATTGTCGCCAGAGTCTCGTGCGTGTATGGCTCTCAAGGTGTTGCGGCAGCCACTACTGCTGGCACTCAAGCATCGCTCAATGGGCAGCCAAAAGGACATACGAAGATCATTTGAAAGCCATTGCAGGCCAATCGTCTCAGCGTTGATAAAATATTTGACAGGCGTCACATAAAAACTCGCATAAATTTATGCTGAACGGCAGGATATCAAATCCTGCGCCTAGGCACAGTCCTGTGTCTGTGCGTGCGTTACATAATGAACGTAATTGGAACAATGCGCACAATTGGCCAACTAACTGAGACACCAACGCACTAATGAAAGGCGCACGCGCGCGCGATCTTACCGTCTGTTCGGGGCAAGCCGGCATCTGGCCAAATATTTGCCAAGTGAAAATACGAAGATCGAAGGAATCGAGAATCTAAAATCAAAACTCGTGCAAGTAAAAGTGATGCAAGAGTAATGACCAGCGCGGCTAAAGGAAAAGCGAGCCAATGCTGCGTAGGTATTATAAGGATATTAGGCTACCGGTCCAACATTCTTACGTACACACAAACAAGCAAACAAACACACATACACACATGCGTACGTTTCTCCATTGATTTAGACACCTTGCTGCCGGCCTAAAGCAACGCAACAACAACCAGAATGTGTGAAATTCTTACAAGAAGGCGCACGGTAGCCGCAACAGCAGATGTTCTCAACAACGACTTCGTCGTCAATGTCACATTCGCTTTTGTTTCGGCAAATCGGTAAAATAAAAAAAAAAATAAGAACATAAAGAAAGAATATGCAGCAGGAAAGCAGCGAAAAAAAAAGTGAAAAAATCGGAAAATAATGTAAAAGAAAGCAAACACGTGATTCGCTTCTCTGCTGCTATGAAGCTATGTGCAGCTTCTGTTTCGTGCAGGAGCCGAACATTCCGACAGACTGGCACTCGCACATACGCCTGCAGCCGAACTGCACGCTGAGTGAACTGTAACATTGAGAGCAAAATTGCGACTTGTGCATATGTGAGGGAACGAGGAACCGAGGGAACGTTCTCGGCACACCTGAGCAGCATTCCCCGAAGAGAGCTGGCCTGTGTCTGTGTTTGAGCAGGCATGTCAGCAGCAATTCTCTCGCTATTTCCTCCTCCGTTGTTTGTGGCGCGCTCTGGCGGCTGTTGTTAGAAGTGAAATACAATGCACAAAAACAATGTTTATTAAGTATTAAAACGAGTTCTATTGTAGAACTATTTCATCACTTTATGTTAGCAATTTAGCGTCAGCTAGACGACATCAAAAATAATTTTGATTAATCTTTGTTTATTTTGTATCTACATACAGTTGTAAAAATTTGCTGTCAGATGGCGCTGCAAAAGAATCGAGCATAAATCTCAGTTAATCGCGACACACACGCACTCGCACTCGCTCACGCACACGATACCGACAGGCACTCAATGCCGTTTGGTACACACACACACATACAAGCTTGTGCAATTAGGGAGCATAATTGCAATGGCCAAGCGGCTACTGCGACTGACTCTCTCACCTGCCTACGCTAGCAGACCACATCTGCAACCGAGAGAGCGGTTTTTATATTGTCCTCTCTCGACATTGCCACCCTAATGATTACAGTACGAGATAATGTTATATGACTGTTGGTGGATCCTCTCTCACGAAAATAGTTCGCTCTCCTTGAAATTGCCAATGGAAGAGAACTGCAGAACTGCAATTGTTTAACGTCACTCAACATTCAACATTGCTGCCAGCCAGTCTGCGTCTGACAACATTCTGCGCATGCGTTGCCTATCATTTCTGCTTGTTGCCTCGTGCGCTGCGAACGTTCCGTTCAGAATCACTCGTGATCACTTAACTGTATTCTTGTGCTTTTGCAAAATTTATTCGAAAGACATAAAATTTGATTTTTTTTGAAAATTTTGTTTATTATTCTGGCGATTTAAATTTGCTGTGGTGAAAAACTTTTTTTTTACTGTTTTGGCTTCAAAGCTGTGCGCAAACTGTTGTTATATATTTTTTTTAAGGTGTTTATTAAAAATCACATTGTTTTTTCTGATTTGTGTGAAAATGTTTTGCATATTGTTGCATGTGTTTAATTCTTAAGTGTTAAAAAGGTGAGTTATGCTCTGTCTATTTTTTAAGTTCAGTGTTGGCTTTTTTTTATATAAAACTATGTAATATATTTTTTTCGGTCACATAGCACATGTTGCTGTGTGTTTCTTATTTAATTTCTTATTTTTTTATTTAACTGGCATTGGTTCAATTTTCCATAAGTTTAGCAATTTGCCTAATAAAAATAGATTTTTAGACAACTTTTAGATTTACCCATTTAAAATTCTCATTCTAAGATTCCAAGTAACATCTGAAAACCCACTTCTCAAGTATTAACTGTTCTTGCTTTTCACATCCTTTCTCCCGCCTATATCAAGCTTTTGCCTTTTTCCGCTATCTTTTCAGTTTCTGCTTCTATTTTTTCTTTATCAGCTATCTCTCTTATATATTTTCTATCCCTCAATCTATCTCTTCATTTTTTTATATACATATGCTCCCATTACTTTCTAACATGTCTGTCGTAAAACTGCACTTCTCTGCCCCCTCTTTACCTACTGCATGCATCATTTATCTTCAATCGTTCCTTCAACTGTCGCTATCGTTTCCAATGCCCTCTAATTCACGCCTCTGACTACTATCTCATTAATTATTTTTACACTCATCATTCGCCGTAAATTTCTATCTCCTGTCAACCTTCTTTGCATTTACTCCCACCTTCTACAGTTAAAGTAAATCACAGATGTAATTGCGCTACTTGAAGTTTGTCTACTATGCAATCTTTTAATCAGCTACTCATTTTTGGTTGCTTTTTATAAAAACTGTCGTCTCTTTACTTTCAATTATTTCCGAACTTAACGTTTTCTATCCTTGAGTCTGGCACTGCATTGTCCTTGTTTTTTTAGCCTCTTTATGCTTTCAGCCTTCGCTTTGGCTCAACAATTCTTTAAGTCTCTTAGCATTTAGTAACCCAATAACCCAATAAGCATTGGCTTTGCTTGCGCAAGTTCTATATTTTTGTAGAACCCAATCATAACAATTAAATTTGCTTGCCTGCAACTCCGCAAGGATTTTGTCAGCCTATAAACGCCCAACAGTTATGGTATGTGCCATGGTATGACGCAATTGGGCTAATCTTAAGTGAAGAGCAAAGCAGCCAAGCTGGCTCATGCCTGATTCAGGACAAACCCAAACAATGCGTAGCTAATCCACAGCCACGCCAGCTTTTCGACATGTCCTTCCGTCTACTGCTCAATCCTGTTGCCCCTGTCCCCTGCCCTAGATATCTTCGGGCCATGCTACGATGCGCTCTGCGTAAGTTATAATTTTAATTTATCCTGCGCTATGGCACAGCCCTCGTAGCACCTTTACTAGAAGAAAAAAAAAAAACAAAAAAAAAAAAAAGCAATGTACCTAGCATAAGGCCAGAAAAAAAAAACAACAACAAAAAACTGAAAGAATTTTAAAGACAAGGGGTTACCGTAATTCATTTAATTTGTTGCTGTTTTTTTTTCTTCGCTGTGTTTTTCGTTTGTGTATCCTTCTGGCTGCCTTCAATGGCATTTTCCTCTGCCGGGCAGGCAACTTGGCAACTTGGCAACTTACCCTCAGCGCGCACTAATCCGAGGGAAACACCTTCGGCGTAAGCCAAACTTATTGAGTTTGAGTTTGCGTCTATGAGTTTTTCTTTGCGCAGACAGTTTGTCTTTGGAACGTTTGCACGATCGATTGCGTGGCTCATTACATTTTGTCGTGCCTGTCTGGGCATGTGTGCTCGGCTGGCTTAGGGTGACGTTTATGGATTACATGTTTGAGTATGCCTAGTTTTCCTCTGCTTCTTCTTCTTCTTCTTCGCTTTTTTTTTTCTTCTTTCGTTTTTTGTTTCATGATTTACTTGTGCCTATTGCCATTCGCCATTGCGGCATCTTCGTTTATGTTGCTGTTGTTGTTCTCATTATTGCTTAGTATTTCTGGGCTGCAAATAGTTCACCCAGAAAAAACAAATGTCAACGTATATGGATATGGATTTGGTCTGTGCTTAAGCAAATCCTTAACGCTATGTTGCCATTATTATTCTTGTTGTTGTTGTCCTTCTCGTTGTCGTTGTCGGCTTGTCAGCTGGCAAATTGCCTAAGCCTTGCTGAGTGCTGTGTGCGCCTTTCAGTATTCAGTTCTCTTTTTTCCCTTTTTGCTTTCTTAATAATATTTTGTTATTATAAATTTTGCGGCTTTCCGCAGCTTTCTGTTGACTATTCGCACTGTTGAGGGGATATGGTAAAAGTAAAAGTGAAAGTGAAAAGGAAACATCTACGTTCTGAACATATACCGCGACTATGCCAGCTCTCTGTATACTCCAGCGTACTCTCGCATAATATTTGCTGTTGATATTTGTAAATTTGATTTATATTATGCTGGCAAAATGTCCTTTGCTTTTTGCAAGCGTTGTCACAATTGCTTGGCTTTATATATATGCTAGTCTTCAGTGCGCCTGCAAATTAACTGCAAAAGAAAGGACATGCCTAGAAATAAGAAACGTGGCGGCCACAAATCAACATAAAAGCCCAATAAATCAATTCGTTTACTTATTATACGAAATACGGTATATTAGCAGCGCAATGCCGTCAGCCAACAGGATGGCAGGCAGGCAGGCAGGCAGGCAGCCAGGCAAGACAGTCTGTGAGTCCTTTCATTGCGTAAACAAACAGCAGTTTTACGTAAAGTCATTTTGAAAGGTTGCTTTGTCCGCATGCGGAATATAAAAAACGCGCGCAGTTTATTATTTTTCATTCATATTTGCATTCTTTGATTTCTGCTTCATTTTTCTTTCTTTTTTTTCTTTTGCTGGCCCAACTCGGAATCGCCGCAATCTTTGTGTCCTTTTGTTTCGACTGCTTTGTGCGTTTAACTTTGCACTTGAACAATGCCAAGGTAACGCTTAACAACAGCAAAGCACTTAATAAACACATGGCCACCATTCACTCACACCAGAACGCAACTGAACTTGCATACTTTCCTAGCTCACACGAGCGAATACAGCAGAACACAAGCCAACTGCGCTTTGTCCCAGGCAACACGCCTTGGCGCATATTGAGCTGAGTCTGCTCCTGCTGCTGCTCCTGCGCCTGCGCGGCTCTGCACTCTTGCATGACTGGACTTGGTCGTCTCGTCTCGGTGCGGCATGGCTGCAGCTTTGTCAGTAATTAAATGGTTAAAGCAAATAAAAAACGCAAAAGCATTTAGCAGCAACAACAAGGCAGCACATAAGCAAGCCAAAGGATGTTGCTGATGCTGATGCTGCTGTGCCACCGGTTTTTGTACAATTTAATGCTTTGTGATTTTCCTTGCATAAATGGCGAAATAAAGAATTCGCTCAGAATTAGCATAAAAATAATTACAAATTTTTTTTGGTATTTTGTATTCTTCTTAGTTTTTGAATGAATTTTCTTGCAGTTTTTGCTTATTTTTTAATCTGTTTTGCTTGCTGCTGTGGCAGCGCCTGTATAGATTTCGCATGCATTTAATGTGCGCTAATTTCACCAAGGATACCGACGAGCAACACGCGGCGACCAGCTGAGCGCGCTTTTGCCTAGGCAAGGCGCAAACCTGTATTCGCAAGGATCACATCTTTAGACATTTCGGCGCTATTGAGAG